>LGRX02004229.1:0-61693 GCA_001247695.2 Cymbomonas tetramitiformis
AAATATTTTAAATCTAAGATATATAATGAGGAGGTTTTGAAAAAGTTTATGATTCGGCCCTAAAGATTTGAAAAATAATTAATTATAAAATTTTAGGGCGGAAAATTTACTGAGTTGCGACGAGAAAAAATCCATCAAAAAGAAAGAAGAAAAAAAACGGTCCATGTTTACAAAAGCATGTTTACATATACTGTTAACAATATACTGTTTACCTAATTGGTTTTTTTTCTTCTTTCTTTTTGATGGATTTTTTCTCGTCGCAACTCAGTAAATTTTCCGCCCTAAAATTTTATAATTAATTATTTTTCAAATCTTTAGGGCCGAATCATAAACTTTTTCAAAACCTCCTCATTATATATCTTAGATTTAAAATATTTTTGAATATATTTTGTTCCAATTCACATTTCATTCATTTTAGTTATCAAGGTAATCTATCGGGGCATTCCTTACCTTGAGATCTTTTGAATATTACTTATCATTACTTTGTATCAATGGTATGCTATAAGGTACGGCGACTGAACGACTACTGAAGGACTAATCAATACTATCAAGAGTTTCTTTTTGATTTTGAAAAGAAACTTTCTATGTTATTGATTTCGATTAGATTCAAAGATCAGACTACCGAAGGACGATGGAACGGCGATTCAAACTTTGTTTAGATCAATTGTATGCTATAAGGTACGGCGACCGAACGACTACTCAATACTATCAAGAGTTTCTTTTTGATTTTGAAAAGAAACTTTCTATGTTATTAATTTCGATTAGATTCAAAGATCAGACTACCGAAGGACGATGGAACGGCGATTCAAAATTTGTTTAGATCAATTGTATGCTATAAGGTACGGCGACTGAACGACTACTGAAGGACTAATGAATATTATCAAGAGTTTCTTTTCAAAATCAAAAAGAAACTTTCTATGATATTGATTTCAAATGGATTCAAAGATCAGACTACTGAAGGACGATGTATCGATGGTATGCTATAAGGTACGGCGACTGAACGACTACTGAAGGACTCATCAATACTATCAAGAGTTTCTTTTCAAAATCAAAAAGAAACTTTCTATGTTATTGATTTCAAATGGATTCAAAGATCAGACTACTGAAGGACGATGGAACGATATTTGAATTCGATGATGTGCTATAAGGTACGGCGACTGAAAGGACTAATGAATATTATCAAGAGTTTCTTTTCAAAATCAAAAAGAAACTTTCTATGTTATTGATTTCAAATGGATTCAAAGATCAGACTACTGAAGGACGATGGAACGATATTTGAATTCGATGATGTGCTATAAGGTACGGCGACTGAACGACTACTGAAGGACTCATCAATACTATCAAGAGTTTCTTTTCAAAATCAAAAAGAAACTTTCTATGTTATTGATTTCAAATGGATTCAAAGATCAGACTACTGAAGGACGATGGAACGATATTTGAATTCGATGATGTGCTATAAGGTACGGCGACTGAAAGGACTAATGAATATTATCAAGAGTTTCTTTTCAAAATCAAAAAGAAACTTTCTATGTTATTGATTTCAAATGGATTCAAAGATCAGACTACCGAAGGACAATGGAACGATATTTGAATTCGATGGTATGCTAACCCGGTTAAAGGTACGGCGACTGAAAGGACTAATGAATATTATCAAGAGTTTCTTTTCAAAATCAAAAAGAAACTTTCTATGTTATTCGGCGACGACACACTAGGAACAACTGTGTATAAAAAAGTTAATAATATTATATTGAAATGAATTCGAAATCGAAAGTAGTATTGCTGGTTATAATTTATATTACGATCTCGTTTAATGAGTGGTTTATTCACAAATACATTATGCATAATACATGGTTATATCAAAGTAAACTAGATAGACACATCGATCATCACAAAGACGTAAAAAGTGACATGAGTGTTACATCTGATGATGGGATGAGTTTTCGTTTCGTAGACTCGTGCATTCCTTTAGTAGCATGTTTAAGTATATGTATCAAAATAGCGACACGTGCAAGTGGGATAGATATGAAAAATAAACACATATTATCAATGTGCATTATGATAATCTTCATATATAAAACTTTGTGGGATTATCTTCATTTTAAGATACATAAAAGAGAACCATATAATAAAATATATGAATACATTTTACCTAAAACATATATAGATTGGGTTTGTAAAAACCATACGATGCATCATAAAATAAAAGGAAAACAAAAAGGAAATTATAATATTATTCTACCTTTATTTGATCATATTATGGGAACATATAATTACTAGAAGACATCTCTTTTTCATCATTGGTATGCTAATCCGGTTAAAGGTACGACGACCCAAAATGAATACTATCAATCATTCTTTTTGGTTTTGAAAAGAAACTTTCAGAGACTACTACTATAATATTTTATAGGTAATATTATGACAATTAGAAAAGGGAAACAAAAGTGGTTCGATATGAATATAATAAAGAAATCATTTTCAGCAGGTATCGGTATAACGATATCTCAAATGCTATTTTCCTTTTTTGGTATTTTGTTCTTTGTATATGGATATCAAACGTACAAAGATAATAATAAGACAATTGGAATACTTTGTATGGTTATTGGCATGGTATTATTAAGTGGTTACGGTATAGATACATTTGTATCTGAAGTTTTGAAATGATATCATAGTCTACGTCAATGAATTCAAAAAATTTTACAAGAGACTCGTTTCAGATGTAACAAAGAATCAAATAAGTGGTCACCGACGAGATGAAATTTATTTTCATTTTAGATTCTATATCGACAAAATATTTTTTTGAAATCATATCAATTGATATTTGTTTTTTTTATCGGACAAGAATCTTTTTTCATAAAACTCTCAGTGGGAGTTGAACCCACATCTGATTGTCATATGACAAACGCTTTACCAGTTAAGCTATGAGAGTAGGTAAGTTTTTTTAAAGTTTTTTTTATCTGTACAAATATTTACAAACTCTTCTAATATTTACACCCTAGACTTGTGTGTTTACTTACGCTTCCTTCTCAGCCTTCTTGTACAACTTCTTGAAAAGATCGCTGTTCTCTTTTTTGTGTTTTTGGTAGAGTTCAGTCTTCTTTGCAGTCTTCTCTTTACCTTTCAACCCATCAAGCTCATCCTTACACTCAGACTCCATGAGGGTCTTGACCTTTCGGGCTATCGCACCCTTCCGGTGAACGTCGGGGTCAATCGTCCTCTTGGGTTTGTCATCATCAGACTTCTTCTCATTTTTTTATGTTTTCTTCTTGATAGGTTCATCATCTTCTTTATCAGACTCATCAGTCTCTTCTTCAATATCACTATCACCCTTCATCAACTCATCATATTCCGCCTTGGTCATTTCAACATAGACATCAGAATGTTCATCACATTGCCACATTCTTCCATCCTCTTCACCATCAGAGGTCATATAAGTATCATGGTAAGATTTCAAAAAGACTCCGGAGTTGGTGTATTCAGGATACCACATCTCCCAGGCCCATGCATCATCATCTTCGATCGCATGCCAGAATATATGTTTTCCATCTTCATGACAAGACAAATATTCATCATCGGGGTTTTTGAGATAGACACATGGGTTTCCACAATCATCTTCCCAGAGTCCCATTTCGACTCCAATAGATACATCACGGATCTTCATGTTGAAAGCAGCCATTCTTATTCTTTCTTGAGAAAGAGAATAGGAAGTATTGAATGTATTGATTGCTTTATAAGACAGTAAGTAGTTTGTATGTCTTGTTCGCTTGTTTACCCTATGTGAAAGTAGTCTTTATGTGGATTATTCAGAAATGATCTCAAGTCTTTATGTGGATTATTTTAATACTCTTTATCTGGATTTTGTTCAACAAAGTAACAAATGATCAAACGAGTATACGTAACAAATAAATTAATGATCATGGAAGGCTGGCGAGGTCTGAAAAGTTTTATGTTTTTTTATTTCTATGTTGACAAAATATTTTTTTGAAATTGTATTGATTGATTTTTTTTTTTTTCTAGAGACATGAATGTTTTTTTTATATTTTTTAGAAAATCAGACTAACGGGGCGTGTTGGGATTAGAAACAAACTTGGTCACTCGGTAGACATTATATTATATTGACGTTTCACTTCATCGGTCAGTTGTACATGTGTCGGTAGGGCGACATATTTGCGACCGGTATGAGTATGTTGATTAGTTGCATACATTTTATATTTCGTGGTTATATCATCTTTTGGATATTCAATTGTCTCGATACTACCGTTAAATGTTTTATGATTATCGTTCAATATGTTAAGTGTAGATTTGTAAAATTCGATGCTCATTATTATACATATAATCTACATAATCTGTTTAAGTTATTTGAAAGTTTTACATCATATTGACGTTTCACTTGATCGGTCATTTGTACACGTGACATATTTGCTCTTGAGACTCACTTCCGTAGCGACCGAAGACGGTTATATGTAGGTGGACACTTGGTATGCAATTGTGGACTTGGGCCTTTTCACACAATGTGCGTACATTTTTTGCATTTCTTTGGAAAATGATTTTGTTCCGCAAAAGAGCTCTAATATTTTCATCCTTATTGTAAAAAATGGCTTGTAATTACACAATAAGTAAACATACAAGAAAAAACGCAAAGAAATTGAATGTTTATGTGAAACTAGAAATTAGATGTCTTTGATAAGAAAACTAATAACAAGTTAGCTAGTATTGGTGCTTGTGGAATGTTAGACTATCCTTCTTATATCAAGTCAAAAGGAATTGAGTATGCACAAAATAGAAGAAAACTTTACAAGCTAAGGCATAATAAAGATAGACTTGTGAAAGGCTCTAATGGATTCTATGCCGACAAGTTATTATGGTAGATATGATAAAATATAAGAAAAACTCTTTCAAATTCCAAAAAGACTTTTGTTTATTATTATTATTATTGTGTTTTACTAAATGTATATTAAAAATGATATTATCCGCTTAGAAAAAAATACATCCGTTTCAAAAGTCTTTTTGTAAATACAATGCACATAGGATCGAGGATATCTTAAAAAACTTTATCATTGAGTGAATGTTAGTATACACATATAGATTCATTCCGTCAAACACTTGGATTGTGTTCAAAATTGGAGTCGTATTTATATTTGGTTGTTTGATTCGATCGAATACATATGTTAAAAACTCGATGTCGCAAAACTTGTCGACATTTTTTCTGAATTGTCGGAATCGAGTTTCCTTTTTTTGACTTCAGAAATGGAATCCTTGCAAAAATCTACAACAAGTACTATTATCAACGAATTTCTTTCAACGGAAATATGCCTCAGTAGGCTCGCAGAACAAGGGGGGGTCAAATTTTCTGAAATCGAGAATTTTGAAGTTTCCGAGATTGAGAATGTGGTTTCTAAAATCGAGAACCGATTTTCTCAGATCGAGAACTGTTTTCTCGAATCGAGAACTGTTTTCTAAAATTAAGAATGATCTCGATCGAAAAGTTCCATCGCGAGAATAATCTTCATCGAAAAGTTCTCAATAGAGAATATTTAAGGTAATGTATTAACTATGTAGATTCTGAGTAAAGAATCCTGAGGTCAGAAGATTCTCCAGATAGAACTTTTCGATCGAGATTATTCTGCATCGAGAAATTTAGTAGCAAGGCGCGCGACACTGTTCCACCTTCCTAACAGTGCATCTTGACAAGAAAACCACTGCCGCTGCAGTGAACGAACACCTTTCATTTTCAGTACGATATATCTTGTTTTAGGCATTATCCTAACAGGAAATTGTGGTAGAAGTATTCTTTGATTCTAATCGGGAACGCATCTGTTCCAGGGCGCATCCGAAGTTTTCGTGCAGTTGCTGGAAAAAGAGCGCAATCTACGCCGCCACACGTCAGGATACGGGGACAGTCCTAATATAACTTCTTACTTTTGGCAATTCTAAAGGGCTGCTGTCAAACTTTTCGTTACACGCTTGGAGAAGTTTTCTTTATTTCATACGAAGTTTTCGTTCAGTCGCTGGACAGGGAGAGCGCCATTCAACACACAGTTGCGTAGCTGACTATACGGGAATAGTTCATTTCTAGTACGACATATCTTATTTTTAACAAAATTTAAACTGGAATTGTTTGCAAGTGTTCTTTACTTTGCTTTGGGATCTTCTTCTGGGTTTTCATCCGAACGCTTCTCTTTAGTCGCTCGCAGGAATTGGGGCGTACGTACTTGGCCATTTTGTTTGTTTTTGTTGCAGCTGCAGTACATGCTTTCGCAAGAGTTCGTTTCGCAGGAATATTGGCTGAGGATACGCAATGTATTAAGCACAGTCCAGGAATACCACGGTTTTCTCAAGAAACATGCCGTTCTTTTTTTTAAACCAGCGCACCCAGGAGTGTCCAACGATATATACCCAATTTACGTATAGTAACTAACCCCCCTTTTTCCCGTTACGCGCACACTATGTCCGGTGAGCATGACGACAGGATTCACTTTCACTGTTTTGAACTAAAACGCAAGAGACATAAGTGTTCTTGGAAACCTGTTTCGCGCAGAAGCACAGAGCTGCAAGAAGGTGCGATGTACATGAGGCCTGAGGCTGACCTCCACAACGTCCGTGACATACGGGATCTGTACTTAGTTGATATGTCTATTTTAGAATACGCGTTAAGAATGTTCAAAAATGATCGGAGCCCGTTCTTTGAAAAAGTACCAGTGGACTCTTGTGATACTGTGCAGACAGATCCGAGTGCCATTGAGGCCACGGTTGATCCCGAATTGGAGAAACCCGAATACTGCTGACATAGACAGATGTTGAATTATGCTGGCTTCGTATTGTTCCAGCTTACCAAATAGGCTTGCCTTTAGTGATGATTTGAGTGTGCATATTCACACCTGAATAGAATTAGTTAATTTTCCAAATCTTTTTTGAAGAATTCATTTAAAAAATATTGATATGAGGGACTTAACATATATTAGTTCTGATTCTTATTGTCTAGTATGTAGTATATATGAGGAACTATACACAGATATGATCATAGAAGCGGCTTTTGTGATCGCAAATATGAATTGAAACCATTGAATTATCTTACCAAAGATAGACTATACAAAATGATATTAACTTTTGTGGTGACATTGTACACGTGTGTAATATTTCATCATACATTCCTAATTGTGTTTCAGCACTTCGCAGAATATGCATATCACCACAAATTTGTTTGTGCCAATTTCCTTATGCGTATTCACACTTAAGAAATATATTTTACACACCTTTTTCATATAGGTAATATTGGTGTCTTTACTATTGTCTGAAATATTTGTGCGTATTCACACCAAAAAAAGAATTGTTCATTTCTGAAAGTCTTTTCTAATAAATAATATATAAATGAAGAAGCATTTATGTTCCAAGATTTATTCCCAAAATGATTTTTGTAAGACCAACTATAATATAATTTCCAAGTCCGGAGTAAAAGAATACTCTTACCAAAGCAAAACTTTCCAAAATAAAAAAGAGTTTTATAATGATCCAAGGAATAAAAAGATAAAACAAGATTACAAATTTCAATTAAACACATTATTTAAAGAATTAGCCGAACTCCAAGCAAAAGAAATAAAACAAGTATTTTCAAATGAATTAAGAGAGAAAGCATACCAAGTGGGTATTTCAACATATTTAGGATCAAGAAATTATACACCGGAGTTGAATTACCCGGGTGGATATGAACATTTTACAATTACAAATGCTCAACAACAAATGGATAAGGAAATTTTTGAAAATAAATTCAAATTAGATCCACATTTGTCATCATATGATGCAGCGGTTTTTAATAATGGAAAAAACAAGATTCATATTATAGCATACCACGGGGCAAGCTCAAACCCGTCATTTTTGAATGAGGACAAAGTAGATATTCTTTCAGTAATTAAAGGAAAACATTCACAACAAAAGTCTTTCAAACGCGCTGAAAATGTTTATTTGGAAACTTTGGAAAAATACCCAAATCATCAAATAGAATTATTAGGAACCTCATTAGGCGGGGCAAAAGCAATACACGTCGGTGAAAACTTTAATGTTAAATCAACAACTTTCAATCCATTTCTTTCTCATTTACATATTCCTAAGATTGTTGGAAATGCACCACAAAACATTCATAGAGTGTTGACAGACTGGGCCACAGCCGGAGCCTTGAAAATACCATCAAATTCAAATAGAAAATTGTTTCATTATTTTGAAAATAAAAATCCTTACGATTTTTTAAGACAACCATATCAATATTTAACATCTCCACATAATTTGAAACAGTTTTTTCATTTACCAAAAAACAATAAAGTTAATAAAGTTAATTTATTAAAATCAACGTTAAACACTATAGGGACGGGGCTTGATATTTATACTTTTGGAAATGCTTTAAAAGATGCAAGAAATATGTCAATAAATAATGTTGAAAGTTATGAATTTAACCACCAAATTTCAGAAGATTTAAATCCATTAGGGCTATTAGGAGTCAATTTTGACATTGATGCAAATTATTTACACGACGATGCACCATTAGAAGCTAGAATGTTAGCAGATTATATTTCTAACAAAGGTCCCCAAAGAATGACAAATTTTAGTAGAAATGTAAATACATCGTTATCAAATAAATATACAAATATAAATAAAAATACAATAAAAGACAACAAAAATAATATTTTGGTAAATTATGGAACGTGAACAATTAATGAAAAATGCTCAGATATTATATCCAAATTTATATACATTTTATTTAGAATTAATTATTGATGATTATATAGCACGACCTGAATTTTATGAAAAAATGTATAACGGAAATGTTGTGGATATTCCATTACCATTAAAAAGGGACCCTCAAAAAGAAATTGATGAAAATAAAAATTATATTCATATATTAAATAGAGATAATAATGAATCCAATATCTGAACGAACCCTTTATTTATCTAGTGAAGATTTATCAACCACTGGTGATTCAAGAATAATAAATATAAATGTTCCGACACAATTAACAAATTATAGAAACACAAATAGATTAAAAATTATTTTAAATTCTTTTTCCGCCGCAAAAACTTGGTACACCATCAATGAATACAATGGTATTTTTTATATAGCAAAAATAAGCACAAATGATTTATATGAATGTAGAATACCAGATGGAAATTACACGAATTTAGATGATTTAAAATCCATTTTAGAAACCATTATTTTAAATGTTCTTGTAGCCAACTTTAATTTTGTTGCACCCGCTGATAGCGTAACCGTTACATATGAGGCTATTTCTGGACATTTTAATATACAACTTAGTAAAGTTGCACCAGACATTAAATTTGTTGCATTTTCAATTACCGGTGATTTCCAAACTGTTCCAGGCAGTGCATTAGGTAATGCATTAACTGCTATATTTAATTCTCCTGGGAAATGTAATGATGTTGATCAAATTTTAGGAGGACGAACATATATATCTGTTGCAGGATTATCAAATATTTATCAAGTAAATAATTTATTTGATATTGAAACACCAGATTTGTTATTTAAATCTAAATTTCCGGGTAATTTACAAACAAATGATGCTATTTATTTAAGAATTACCACGTTACCAACAAATAATTTACAAAGTACTAATCTTTCAAACAATATAAATCAAAATCAAATAATAAGTAGCGACATTTTAGGAAAAGTATTATTACCTTCCGATATTTCTAGTAATTTTATTTCATATTTAGATTTTGATGAAAACTTTGGTATAGATGTACAAGCTTCACAATTTTCTCAATTACGAATTTCAATAACTGAGAATAAATCTAGATTAATTCCAACAGCCTTGTCAAAAAATGGTACAGAACAATCCATTAATTTTGCAATTTCTTTGAAATTAAAAGAGTATTCTCAATGAACAATTTTCTATTTTCTATTTATTATATTATAGAAAATGTCTTTACCTTATAGCCTTGCATTTGGTCTTCAAAAATTAAACGGATATTCCACCAACTATTATAGATTAGAAACAACAAATTTGACAAGAGTAGGTCCATATGGTGTAATTAAAGTAACTTTAAATTTACCTGTGAATTCTTTAATAAATATGAAAAGCCTAAGTTTGCATTGTCAAGGTCGCTAATGAAACTAATATTGCTTGTACCAACGCTGCGGCACAACATGATGTAGTTATAACAACATTACCAAACGGTATAGAAAAACTTATTCAAAGGGTAGAAATTTACAGCGGTGGAATTCAAATTTCGAGTGGTATGCAACAATATTCAACGGTTTCAACTGTGTTGGATAATATAAATACAACGTTGAATAAAGAAGTTTCGTATCAAAGAGTTTTAAAAAATCAAGAAATAAATGTAAATACTGATGAGTATTATACAGAATTACGACCATATATATTAAACAACTTTTTACAATTTATAGGCGAAGCAAGTCCAGACTATATTGATACAGCATTATTACCAAGTATACAAATACGATTTTATATGCACGGTCCTGAAGTTTTAGGGGCATACCAAAAATCATTAGGAGCTGGAAATGGTTTTGTCGGAACTGGGGCAGCAGAACTGGCTGCAAATGCTTCTTGGGAATTACAAGATTTGCATTTTACAATTGAAACAATTACATTTTCAAATGGTGTTTATGATAGCGCCGTGGAACGTAAATTAAGAGAAGATTCATTTATTGAGGTGCCTTTTAAAAATATTTTTACATTCTTGGATTCCCAAACAAAAATGGACAAATCAACTAGATTTTCTTTATCTACTCAATGTTTAGATAATTTGTACGCCGTGCAAAGACCTTCAACTTATAATTCAACAAATACAGGTTTGCATAAAATTGATAATAAAATTGGAGCAACTTATGTGCCGTCATATTTTAGATTTTATGCAGGAAAAAATCAATCTTGGCAATATAATATAAATTCACTTTATTATCCAAATTATAGAGCAACCGCTCTGGATGCCTTTAATTTACTAACTATAGGAAAAGCGGATAATTATTCTGTTGATTCTGGATGCAAAATAAATTCTTTGGAGAACTGGTATAATTCTTATTGGACTGCTATGTTAAGGCTTAATATGCCTTCCGAAATGAATGTTCGTAGTCTTAGTGGCCTAGATACACGTGGTTTGAACTCTCAATTCTTCTTACAAACACAAGCGGGCACAGATGTTTTACAAGAAGCTATTCCCGGTGGTGATAACGAAACTTTTGTAATTTGTGAATGTACTTCTACACTTCGCATAGGTATGGGTAGAATGATTGAAGTTGTTGTGTAAAACTTATTTATTTATAAATAATATATGGTTGAACAAGCTGGACAAATCAATTCTAAAAATCTAGGAAAGTCTTTAGGGAAAATAAATGTTACTTTACCAAATTTAATGTTAACTTCAGGATTTAGAAGTCCTTCAATGATGATGATTCCTTGCAAAACAATTCAAGATTTACGACCACCAGTAAGAGTTTCTAATGTGGACCCTATGTCAGGTTTCAAATCATATACATTAGGACACGGTGATAAAATTACAAAACAAAATGCTATGTTTTCATTTCCCAATATTTATCCATTAAACAATAAATTACCGAAACTTGCACCAACATTTTTTGTAAAATAAAAAATTTGTAATATAATATTATAATGTCTTCTTTTGGAAATGATTTTGTTTTAGATAAGAATATTAAAGTTAATGACGGTGTGTTTATTGGTGCTAAAAATAAAGTAACAAGAACAACCTTGCAAATGATTGGAGCTAATATCATAATGGATATTGATGGAAGTCAAAGTGGTACCCCGGGTGTTACAAGTTTGAATATGGCTGCAAAAGAAAATAAAATGAAAGTTAGATTTGGAGGTTTGCCTATCGTAGACACAAATAACGTTCCTCCGATTGAAGAAATTACACAAGTAAATGGATTATATGTATTCAGAGCAGATCCAGCTGATAAATTTGGAACGGTGTTTATGAAACTTGCTCAACCGTAAATTTTAAACTTGTGTTATGATATATAATGTCTTCATTCGGAAACAATGTAGTTGCAAGTACATTTAATGGAAATCAAACTCCATCCATAACTATTCCTGACCCTTTAACAATTAATCAAATAAATGTAAATCAAATAGGTGATAATTCAAATCCTTGTCAAACAATTCATATGGCTTCAGATTTTTTATATCAAAATGATATTGATTTTATTGATAATTCTGATGTAAATAATCAAAGGGAATTTATGAAGTTACAAACTGACGGTGATTTAAATTTGGTAAATAATATCAATTTTTATGATTTCATTTTAAACAATCCTGCAAGTAAAGCAAAATTTTCTATAGGTTTGGATGAACTTGATAGTTCTTTTGAAATTAAATCTTTAGACCCTGTTCCTCAAACAAGATTGAAAATAGGAGACAACGGTATCAATGAATGGTCCTTTATGCAAACCACATTGAATGTAGAACCACTTGGAGCAGGTGTACTTTTAAATGATGGACCTCTAATTTTAAACACCGGTGATATTACTTTGAATTCTGGAAATTTTATTGGTGACGGTTCTTTGCTTCAAAACTTGCCTTCCGGGGCTAACCAAAATTTACAATCTGTTACCGACCAAGGAAGTACAACTACCACGAATGATATTTCTTTTACCGGAACTGGCAAATTTACGATAAATCAAGATGAAATTGATGGTGCTTTAATTAGGATTAGAGGCGGTACTCAAGATGCTAAAATTCGTATTGGTGAAACAACAAGTGATGACGGATATATAAATGCACAACGTGCAATATTAATAGGCAGAAATGCTGGTTCATTCGGTTGTGGAATTGATGTTTTGGCTTTAGGTTCAGGTAGTGGATATGACCAAGCTGGGAATTATTCGGTAAATTTAGGAGATGATTCCGGACAAAGTAACGCCGGTGTGGAATCTGTTTCTGTAGGAAGATTTGCAGGCGAAGTTTTTAGTGGTCTAAATTCAGTGTCATTAGGTTCATATGCTAATAAGAATACCGGAGGAACTTCGTCTGTCAACAATACTATTTGTATAAATGCAACCGGTGTTGAATTAAATTCTGTAAATCCAAGTTCATTTACGGTAAAAACTATAAGACCAAGTCCTGATGTGACATTAGAAAATTTACAATTGTATTATGATTCAGTTTCCGGTGAAATAAAATCTGGTGCAATAAATTCTGGAAGTATTGGTTCATTAAGTCAAGTTTTGGCTGTCGGTAATTCTGGAAATAACATTAATTTAACCGGTGATTTGGATTGTAGTGCTATACGACTTGTAAGTAGCATAGACTGGGCATATACAACGCCAACATCATCATTGACGACCGTAGGAATTCCTTTGACAGGTTTGACAAATGCATACACGGCAACATTACCCACAAGTCCGGTTCCTCATACAGGTGATGTATTTACTTTTAAAAATAATACCGGAGCTACAATAAATGCTGGAGATATTGTTCAATTTTCTGATGATTTTTCAGATGTAAATGGTATAAAAATATATGCAGCTTCTGCAAGTCAATCTAATCAAAATTGTATGCCTATTGGAGTTTGTGTTCAAAATGCAACAACCGGAAATTCTTGTTTCGTTTGTACAAAAGGTTTCACAACTTGCAAAGCTATTGATGGAAGTTATGTTAAAGGTCAAATGTTAGGTTGTGCTCCGGGAGGTTCAGTTAATGCTTCACAAATCACTACAAATAATGTTGGAATTATCGGTGTGTGTATGGAAAGTAAAGTTGTAACAACTCCGGGTTCAGGATTATTGGTTTGGATTAAACCTGATTTTAAATTGTAATTTAATGTATATATATCAGATGTCTTCTTTTGGAAATGTTATTGTTTGTAAAAATATACAATGTAATACGGTAAATGGAAATGCACCTACCGGTGGTTCAAGTAAATGGACAAATATTGGAAATAATAATATAGAAAGGACAGTTGGTGACGTATATGTAAACAATCTATACGGCAGAGACGTTTTGAATACTTCAATTATAAACTTCCGATATTTGAAAAATGTTTTAAATAGTGGAACTGCACAAATTGAACTAAAGGATGGAACTGGTAATAGTCTTATAATTGTTACAGGCAGTGAACTGCAAGTAAATACAACTTCCGGTTTGTTAGTAAATGGAAATGCAAGAGTCAATGGAGAAATAAACAATACTACAAATAACAAAACTAACATTGATTTATTTGGAACAAAAGTATCAGGTAATAGTTTCATAAGTTTAAATACCTCAGGTGTAGATTTATCGAGTGTTTCAACGATATATTTTATAAATTTTCAAACGAAACCTGATTCAGCTGTACCTAAATTTTTTAGTATCAATATGAAAGGTGATATAATAGGATGTAGTGATATAGAATGCAATAACATTATAATTAATGCACAATTAGGTTCCAAGACAAATTTAGAATTACAAGGGCCAAAATCTGCTAATTCAACATTTATAGATTTGAATACATCACTGGTTGATATAGCAGCAGTTGATTCAGTGTATGCTTTGCAGTTTCGAAAACGACCTGATATACCATCAACTACTATAGTACCGACTATAGCGTACCATTTATATAAACAAAATAACTAAATAATAAATACAAGAAATAATTACGTAATAAATAGGGAATAAATTACGTGATTAAATGTGAGTACGATAAAAAATAAATAAAAAATCTACAATAAAAAATAAATAAAAAATCTACAATAAAAAGATAAAGATAAAATTGAAAGTAAATAAAAAGTAAATTAATTAATGTTTCAATAAGATATATGTTAATTGTTCTTAAATCATTTCACCATTTTTAAAGATATGATATTTACCCATTCAACATATGCCGAATATTCTTTTTCATCTTCATTTTCAATATTTAAATCATAGAATTGTTTAGTTTTAATATGTGTAGGGGAGTCCTTGTGTTTAGAATCCAAATAATGTCTATGATACCCTTTTTCATTTATTCCATTATTTATGTCTTCATAACCTTTCTTTGTAATTTTTGTTAATATTTTTGTAAATGAGGTATCCATCCAAAAATCACAACAACCTTCATTTTTTTCGGGGTCAACTTTGACAATCCTTGGTTTGACATATATCAATTCACAAAGAATGTTTTGAGATTCTTCTTCATGCCTTTCTTTGAGTAAATTGCAAAATTTCAAATACTCATCACTCGATAATTTTGTTTTAACTTCGTCTACAAGATTTTGAATATCATGTGATGTATTCATCTTGCTTTGTTTACACTATTGAGTTACACTCTTTAAGTGGATTTTATTTTTTTTGAGGTTTTTTGTCCCCCTGAAAAAAACCGAAGAAATTTATTACTAAATATACGGTATACGTATCAATTCCAATACAAAACGTAAAGTGTTATTTGCAAATTGTTCACCGGAAATGTCCGTTATTCTTAACTCAACTTCGTCATCAGCTTCAATATAATTTACACTTGAATTTAATGTAAATCTTTTTGCTTTTGTGGTATTGACCGTTATCGTTGAACATCTCAAAAAATATTCCGTACCAATCTTTGGTTGAATTGAAGTATTGGCGTGTGTTATCTTGAACTTGATATCGTCGGTACCATCAGTAGCTATAGTAGCAAAATCCAAGTAAATAATGAAACTATCATCAGGAAATTGAATGGTTCGTATATTTTCATTTCCGGGTGCTGAAAGCGTAGTTACTCTTGAAATTTCTTCATAATTCAATTCTTTATTTACTTTCAAAATATTTATATCCGCGAAAGGAGTTTGAACAGTATCAGCTTTTATTAAATTAGCACCTCGGATATCACCTAACATATTAATTCTAAAAAATTCATTCGATGGTATATCAGGTCGTTTACGAAACTGCAAAGCATACACTGAATCAACTGCTGCTATATCAACCAGTGATGTATTCAAATCTATAAATGTTGAATTAGCAGATTTTGGCCCTTGTAATTCTAAATTTGTCTTGGAACCTAATTGTGCATTAATTATAATGTTATTGCATTCTATATCACTACATCCTATTATATCACCTTTCATATTGATACTAAAAAATTTAGGTACAGCTGAATCAGGTTTCGTTTGAAAATTTATAAAATATATCGTTGAAGCACTCGATAAATCTACACCTGAGGTATTTAAACTTATGAAACTATTACCTGATGTTTTATTTCCAAATAAATCAAGATTTGTGGTATTATCTGGTGCGACCAGTTCTGTTTTTCCATTGATTTTTGCAGCACCATTTACCTGTAAATTATTATTAACAGTGACAATTGTTCCAGATTTTGCCGAAACATTGTCGACTTGCAAATTAATACATTCACAACCAGTAAAATCACCCGCTGCAGCCTGTATACCTCCACTAAACATCTCGATAGTGTTTTCAACAACCAATTTGTCGTTGATTGTTACAGTTTCAGCTATCAGTTCATTCTTTACAATTACGTTTCCATTTGTTCTTTCAATATTATTATTTCCAGCATTTGTCCATTTACTTGAACCACCGGTAGGAGCATTTCCATTAACCGTATCACATTGTATATTTTTACAAACAATATCATTTCCAAAAGAAGACATCTGATATATATATATATATTAAATCACAATTTAAAATCAGGTTTAATCCAAACCAATAATCCTGAACCCGAGGTTGTTATAACTTTACTTTCCATACACACACCGATAATTCCAACATTATTTGTAGTAATTTGTGAAGAATTGACTGAACCTCCCGCGGCACAAGCCAACATTTGACCTTTGACATAACTTCCATCAATAGCTTTGCAAGTTGTGAATCCTTTTGTACAAACAAAACAAGAATTTCCTGTGTTTGAATTTTGAACACAGACACCAATAGGCATACAATTTTGATTAGATTGACTTGCCGACGCTGAATATATTTTTACACCATTTACATCAGAAAAATCATCAGAAAATTGAACAATATCTCCAGCATTTATACTATTTCCGGTGTTATTTACAAAAGTAAATACATCACCGGTATGAGGAACCGGACTTGTTGGTAATGAGGCCGTGTATGCATTTGTCAAAGTTGTCAATGGAATTCCTAAACTTGTAATAGAAGCCGTAGCTGATGTATAACTAAAGTTCAAACTATTTGTGAGTATTGCACTTGTAGCATCCAAATCTCCGGTCAAATTAATGTTATTTCCTGAATTACCGACAGCCAAAACTTGACTTAATGAACCAATACTTCCATTATTAATAGCACCAGATTTTATTTCGCCTGAAACTGAATCATAATATAATTGTAAGTTTTCTAATGTAACATCTGGACTTGGTCTTATAGGTTTCACCGTAAATGAACTAGGATTTACAGAATTTAATTCAACACCGGTTGCATTCATACAAATCGTATTATTGACGGACGAAGTTCCTCCTGTATTTTTATTAGCATATGAACCTAATGAAACTGAATTTAGACCACTGAAAACTTCGCCTGCAAATCTTCCTACAGAAACAGATTCTACACCGGCGTTTGATTGTCCGGAATCATCTCCTAAATTTACCGAATAATTTCCAGCTTGGTCATATCCACTACCTGAACCTAAAGCCAAAACATCAATTCCACAACCAAATGAACCTGCATTTCTGCCTATCAATATTGCTCGTTGTGCATTTATATATCCATCATCATTTGTTGTTTCGCCAATACGAATTTTACCATCTTGAGTACCACCTCTTATCCTAATTAAAGCACCATCAATTTCATCTTGATTTATTGTAAATTTTCCAGTTCCGGTAAAAGAAATATCATTCGTTGTAGTTGTTGACCCTCGTATGGTTACATCTTGTAATGTTGATGTATCAGGTTGCACGGGTAAATTAATTAATTGACTTCCGTCACCGATAAAAGAATTTGCTGTAATGTTAGTCGTTGTGATAGGAGAAATGTCACAAACATTTTGAAGAGATTGATTTTCGGCAGGATACGGTAAATTTTGAAGCAAAGAACCGTCACCAATAAATTTTCCTGAATTTAATGTAATATCACCGGTGTTTAAAATCAATGGACCATCATTGATGAGTACACCTGCTCCAAGTGGTTCTACATTCAATGTGGTTTGCATAAAGGACCATTCATTGATACCGTTGTCTCCTATTTTCAATCTTGTTTGAGGAACAGGGTCTAAAGATTTAATTTCAAAAGAACTATCAAGTTCATCCAAACCTATAGAGAATTTTGATTTACTTGCAGGATTGTTTAAAATGAAATCATAAAAATTGATATTATTAACCAAATTTAAATCACCATCAGTTTGTAATTTCATGAATTCTCTTTGATCATTTACATCAGAATTATCAATAAAATCAATATCATTTTGATATAAAAAATCTGAAGCCATATGAATTGTTTGACAAGGGTTTGAATTATCACCTATTTGATTTACATTGAGTTGATTGATTGTTAAAGGGTCTGGAGTAGATGGAGTTTGATTTCCATTAAATGTACTTGCAACTATGTTATTTCCGAATGAAGACATTATATATCATAATACAAGTTTTAAATTTACGGTTGAGCAAGTTTCATGTATACAGTTCCAAATTTATCAGTTGGATTCGCTTTGAATACATATAATCCATTTACTTGTGTAATTTCTTCAACCGGAGGAACATTATTTGTTTCTACAATAGGCAAACCTCCAAATCTAACTTTCATTTTATTTTCTTTTGCAGCCATATTCAAACTTGTAACACCCGGGTTACCACTTTGACTTCCATCAATATTCATATTTATATCAGCTCCAATTATTTGAAAGGTTGTTCTTGTTGTTTTATCTTTAGCACCAATAAACACACCGTCATTAACTTTGATATTCTTATCTAAAACAAAATCATTTCCGAATGAAGACATTATATACTATATCCTATAATTTAATTTTATTTCACAAAGAATGTCGGAGCCAAAGGTGCCAGTTTATTGTTTAATGGATGAATATTGGGAAATGAAAACATAGCATTTTGTTTTGTAATTTTATTACCGTGTCCTAATGTATACGATTTGAAACCTGACATAGGGTCCACATTAGAAACTCTTGCCGGTGGTCGCAAATCTTGTATTGTTTTACATGGAACAATCATCATCGAAGAACTTCGAAAGCCTGAAGTTAACATCATATTTGGTAATTTAACATCGACTTTTCCTAATGGTTTATTTCCTAAGTTTGAAGCAAAAATTTGTCCCGCTTGTTCAGCCATAATTATATATAATTACAATTAAATTAGTTTTTATACAACCACTTCAATCATTCTTCCCATACCAATACGAATGATACTTGTACATTGTGCAATAATAAATGTTTCGTTATTCGTCAAAGGTGTTTGAAGTGGGTCTGCGGTCGATGATTTCTGAGTTACCAAAAATAAGCTTGAATTTAGACCTCTCGTATCAATTCCTGAACAATTTCTGGGTCCCATACCTGGCATAGGCATATTTAATCGAAGCATAGCAGTCCAATAAGAATTGTACCAATTTTCTAAAGAATTAACTTTACAACCTGAATCGTCAGAATAATTATCAGCTTTACCAATAGTGACCAAGTTAAAAGCATCGAGAGCTGTGGCACGATAATTAGGATAATAAATTGAGTTGACATTATATTGCCAAGATTGAATGTCTCCGGAATAAAATCTAAAATAACTTGGAACGAAAGTAGCACCTATTTTATTATCAATTTTATGCAAACCTTCATTAACAGAACTGTAATTTGAAGGCCTTTGAACAGCGTATAACATATCCAAAGATTGTGCCGACAAAGAGAATCGATTCGATTTAGTCATTTCCGTTTGAGTATCTTGAAAGGTAAAATAATTAGTGAAAGGCATCTCAATATAAGAATCTTCTTTTAGTTTTCTTTCGACAGCACTATCGTAAACACCATTTGAAAATGTAATTGTTTCAATTGTAAAATGCAAATCAGTCAATTTCCATGTCGCTTTTGCAGCAAGTTCGGCAGCCGCGGTTCCATTAAATCCATTTCCGGCTCCTAAGGACTTTTGGTACGCTCCAAGAACTTCCGGACCATGCATGAAGAAACGAATTTGGACACTAGGAAGTAACGCAGTATCTAGGTAGTCAGGTGAAGATTCCCCTATAAATTGTAGGAAATTATTCAAAATATATGGTCTTTCTTCTTGATAATAACTATCGGTATTAACATTTATTTCTTGATTTTCAAAACTCTTTGATAAGATACTTCTTTATTCAACGTTGTTTTAAGATTGTCCAAAACCGCTGATACCGTTGAATATTGACTCATGCCACTCGAAATAGCTATTCCACCGCTGTATATTTTTACACGAGAAATCAATTTTTCGATTCCATTTGGCAAAGTTGTGATAACTGAATCAGCTTGGGTTGCGGCGTCCGTACAAGCTATGGCAGGATTGTTAGCACGACCTTTACAATGCATACTTAAACTTTTCAGATTACACAAAACATTAACTGGAAGATTCAAAGTTATAACACCGTAAGGATTTACTTCGGTCAAGTTTGTCGTTTCAAGACGAAAATACTGAGTACTATATCCACTTAGTTTTTGAAGTCCAAATGCAAGACTATACGGTAAAGACATTTTTTCTATAATATATATAATATAATTTTAATTCACATATTCTTTTAATTTCAAAGATAATGCATAATTTATGGACTGTTCAATTCCATTTTGGGAAACGGCGGTAGGAAGTAATCTTGCTTTTTTGTCCGTAAGTGTGATACGAAGAAATGTAAATTGTGATGCTTGAATGTCTACTGCAAAATTTTCATCGTAATCTAAATAAGTAATAAATTGTTTAGTTAAATCTGAAGGTAGCAAAATTTTCCCTAAAATATCACCGGAAATAATAACATTTTCTTTTGAATTATTGGAAAGGTTAGTGCTTTCTAAATTGTTTGTTGGCAACGATGAAATTCTAAGATAAATAGCGTCATTTGTTTGCAAATTACCGGGAAATTTGGAAATAAATACTTCATTTACGGTTTCGATGTCAAACAAATCTTTAATCTGTGAAAAATCTGCTAAACCGGCAACTGATTTATTTGTTTGTCCGCCTAAGACTTGGTCTACATCATTGTATTTACCGGGAGAATTAAAAATATTGTTTAATGCATTACCTAAATTACTCCCTGGCACTGCTTGAAAATCACCGGTTATCGAAAATGCAACAAATTTGATATTCGGAGCAGGTTTACTAAGTGTAATAGTGAAATGTCCAGAAATTCCATCGTAAGTAACATCAACTCTATCTGCAGGCCTTGCAAACCCAAAGTTGGCGACAAGAACATCTAAAATAATCGTTTCTAAAACAGTTTTAATATCATCTAAATCTGTATAATTTCCATCAGGTATTCGACATTCATACAAATCATCAGAAGTTGTATCAGCTATATAGAAAATTCCGTTATATTCATTGATGGTATACCAAGTCTTTGCAGCCGAAAAACTGTTTACAATTATCTTCAATTTGTTTGTATTTTTATAGTTTGTTAATTGTGTTGGTATATTGATATTGATAATTCTGGAATCACCAAACGATGAAAGGTCTTCACTTGATAAATAAAGTGTACGTTCAGATATTACACTCATGACTATCTCTATTTATAATATCAATATAGTTTTTATTCATTTCAATATCATTCTTTGAATCTCTTTGTAATGGTAAAGGAACATCGATATTACCATTATACATGTCGTCATAGAATTGTGGTCTTTTGATGTAATCATCAACAATCAATTCAATATGAAATGTGGATAAATCAGGGTACAAAATCTGAGCATTTTTTATTAAGTGTTCACGTTCCATAATTTACCAAAAGATTATTATTTTCATCTTTAATCATATTTGCATTGATGGATGTATACTTATTTGATTGTGATTTATCTATACTTCTATCAAATGATGTCATTCTTTGAGGACCTTTGTTTGATATATAATCAGCCAATAATCTTGCTTCTAAGGGTGCGTCGTCATGCAAGTAATTTTTGTCGATATCGAAATTCACTCCTAACAGTCCTAATGGATTCAAATCCTCTGAAATTCGATTGTTAAATTCATCACTTTCAACATTTTTCGATGAAAGATTTCTTGCGTCATTCAAAGCATTTCCGAACATCAACACATCAAGTCCGGTTGCTATGGTATTCAATGTCGATTTCAATAAATTACCTTTATTTACTTTGTTATTCTTTGGTAATTGAAAGAATTGTTTTAAATTATGAGGCGAAGTTATATATTGATATGGTTGTCTAAATAGGTCATAAGGATTCTTATTTTCGAAGTAATGAAACAACTTTCTATTTGAATTTGATGGTATTTTCAAAGCTCCCGCAGTGGCCCAATCAGTTACAACTCGATGAATATTTTGTGGTGCATTTCCATTGACTTTAGGAGTATGTATATGTGATAGAAATGGATTGAAGGTCGTTGATTGAACATTGAATTTCTCACCGACATGAATGGATTTCGCACCGCCCAAAGATGTCCCTAACAATTGAATGTCATGATTAGGATACTTTTTCAATGTGTCTAAATATACCTTTTCAGCCCTTAAAAATGAATCTCGTGTTTCATGTTTACCTTTAATCACCGAAAATATGTCCGCTTTATCTTCATTTAAGTAGGATGGATTTGACGACGCACCGTGATATGCAATATGTATCTGATTATTTCCATTATTGAGTACTACGGCGTCATAATTTGAAAGCTCCGGGTCGATATTGAATCGATTGTTGAGAATATCTTTATTCAATTGTCTTTGAGCGGTCACATAGGTGTTATGTTCATAACCGCCCGGAAATAACAAATCAGATTGATAATTTCTTGAACCGAGATAAGAAGATATTCCAACATGGAGAGCCTTTTCCCTAAGACTATTGGAAAATGATTGTTGAATTTGTGACGGTTGTAAGTCACCTAATTGTTTGAACAAGCTATTCATTTGAACTCTATATCGTTTCTTTTCACTTTCATTTGACTCATACCTTTTATTCAAATCTGAAACTGAATTAGGAGTATCCATGTTATTAGGAAAACTGAATATCTTACTTGATGAATTCAGCACTTTGTTATTGCAAAAATTATTCAATGGTGAGCACAAAGACCCTTGCATACTAATATAATAACATAGACTATATAAATGACTTGTAAGTATTCAATATCTCAATACACTAAAGATAAAGCAAACAAATTGAATGTATATGTCAAGATATCAACAAATAAAGATAAGAAGATTGATGTGTTTGATAAGAAAACTGATGGAAAATTAGCGAGTGTCGGTTCGTGCGGTATGATGGATTATCCATCTTATATTAAGTTAAAAGGTATCAAGTATGCGAACCAAAGGAGGAAGTTGTACAAATTGAGACATAATAAATACAGAAATAAAAAAGGGACAAATAGTTATTTTGCTGACAAATTGTTGTGGTAATAATGCGACAAACAAATGCAAGTATTTTGTAAATCTTCATAACCAAATGATGGATAAATGTTTGATAATATTTGATGACCCCCTCTAAAAGCATGATGATTGTTCGTTACCACTTGATTTAGGTTTCAATAACCATTCAATAATAGTCGACAATTACTCGACTCGATAACCGATGATTCGTAATTGATAATGTTCATTGATTACTCTATACTCTCCAAAGACTAGTCAATCAAATTTGCTAACTTAATGATGACAATCAATTGCTACTTGATAATATTCGATGACTATTTGACACTATTTAATGAGTACTCGATAATATTCGATGACTAGTCAATAGTATTCGATAACTATTCGATAATATTCGATGATTACTCGATAACATTCGATGACTATTTACTGTTATTCGATGACTATTCGATAATATTCGATGATTACTCGATAATATTCGATAATATTCGATAATATTCGATGACTATTCGATAATATTCGATGACTATTCGATAATATTCGATGATTATTCGATAATATTCGATGACTATTCGATAATATTCGATGACTACTCGATAATACTCGATAACTACTCGATACTGTTCGATGACTATTATTTAATATTCGATGACTGTCCGATATTGTTCGATGACAACTCGATGGCTAGAGTGTTTGTTTTGTTAATTTTCAACTAGATGTTTGAACTAGATTTTTGTTTCGATAATTTTCGATGACCACTCGATAATCTTCGACGACCACTCGATAACACTTGATACCTGCTCGATAATTTTCGATAACTTCTTGATAATAATCGATAACTACTCGATAATAATCGATAAATGCTCGATAATATTTGATGACTGCTCAATAATAATTGATGAGTGCTCGATGATATTTAATGACTACCTCACGATACTTGATGACTACTGTACTCGATAATTTTCGATGACTACCGAGGGACTGCGATTTTTTCAATTTTGGCCGGGAAAAAAGTCCCAAAATCGATTTTGTGCAATGTTCAGCACGAAAATAATCGAATTTAGAAGAAATTTTTATATGGGGGTCATCAAATTATGTTTCCGCAGCTTTTTTATTTTTTTGAAAAAATCTTTTTTTCGTGTCATCTGTCATCCGGTGTCATATGTTATCTGTGTCATATGTCATATGTTTATCCGGTGACAGTAAATTTGTTGGTGTCATAGCAAACACTGTGAGCGTGACAGTAAATTTGTAGGCTATGACAGTATATTTGTTGGTGTCATTGCAAAGACCCTGGCTATGACAGTATATTTGTTGATGTCATTGCAAAGACCCTGGCTATGACAGTATATTTGTTGGTGTCATTTAAAGTAATGAGCGTATGACAAGTGATTTTTTGAGTATGACAAGTGATTTCCAGTAGTCATATAAAGTCATGAGCGTATGACAAGTGATTTTTTGAGTATGACAAACCTCATCGAATATTATCGAACAGTCATCCAATAAAATTGAGCGGTCATCGAATATTATCGAACAGTCGTCAAATATTATCGAGTAATCATCAAATATCATCGAGCGGTCATCGAATATTATCGAGTAGTCATCGAATATTAACAACCAGTCATCGAATATTATCGAACAGTCATCAAATATCATCGAACCGTCATGGAATATTATCGAGAAGTCATCGAATATAATCGAGTAGTAATCGAACATCATCGACTAATCATCGAATATCATCAACCAGTCATCAAATATTATCGAACAGTCATCGAATATCATCGAGCCATCATCGAATATTATCGAGAAATCATCGAGTGTAATCAAGTAGTCATCAACAGTCATCGAATATTTTTGAGTAGTCATCGAACAACATCGAGTAGTCATCGAATATCATCGAACCGTCGTCGAATATTATCGAGAAATCATCGAATATTATCGAGTAGTCATCGAGTATTATCGAACAGTCATTGAATATTATCGAGAAATCATCGGGTATTATCGAATAGTCTTTATACATCATCGAGTAGTCATCGAATATTATCAACCAGTCATCGAATATTATCGAACATCTATCAAATATCATCGAGTCATCATCGAATATTATCGAGTAGTCACCAAATATTATCGAACAGTCATCGAATGTTATCGAATAGTCATCGAACATTATCGAGTAATCATCAAATATTATCGAGTAGTCATATAATAACATCGAGTAGTCATCGAATATTATCGAACGGACATCTGACATTATCGAGTAGGCATCGAGTATTATCGGATTCTACAACACTCACAGATTTCTCTTTTGATTTTCTAACATATTTCTTTTTAATGATGTCCATTTCAGCTTTATTCCCTAATTTCATAGTAACGATTTCGGCTTCTTTTATTGTTGGTTTAATTCGATTTTGTGTAGCCTCCAATTCTTTTTATTTTTCTAAAGGTTTTGCAAGTTTAATATTCTTTTTGGCTTCAAAAATGCATAGATTTTAGTCGTGCCACGGCATTTTTTGAATAGTCATTAAAGATTATCGATTTGACATCAAATATCATCGATTAGCCGTCGAACAGTATGTCCAAATTTAGTTGTTGTATTAGATATATAGGCTGAATGTTTTTTACCTATTCTCTTCATGTCAATCCATAATTTATCTAAATCGAAAGGAATCTTGTCCCAAGAACAATTTGTTTGATGGTATGGTAAATCACAAATGAAAAGGTCTATTGAATTTCTTGAAATGTTAGGGAAAATGTTAAAACAATCATCGTTATGCAAGTTTCGGGCTACAATGTATTCATTGTTGCTTTTCATTATTTTAGTTTCTTTTAAAAAAATAATAAACAAACTATACATATATCTTTAATGAAGATTGTAAAGGTAAAAGATATGAACATCGATGTGCCAAATGGAAGTGCTTTCAATATCAAAACCGGACCGAACATGTTAAAAGCTCATCAAAATTCAATTTTCATAGGCAAAAGAGGAAGCGGAAAATCAGTTGCGGTGACTAACTATCTTAAAATGTTGAAAAAAGAAGGGTCATTACATCGAATATTTGTAATAAGTCCTACATTTAATTCAAACAAAAAACTAATGAAATCATTAGATATCGACTCCGAAGATGTGTACGAACCTGACGATGGTGCAAATGTTATCAATGATATTATTCAAAAAGCCGAAGAAGAAAGAGATACATATTTGAAATATCATGAAGACTTGAAAAAATGGAATTTGTTGATGGAAAAATTAAATAATAGAAATATCTTTATCGATGATATCGACCCCGAATTATTGTTAGAATTTTTGACATCAGACGGTTTCGAAAAACCCGTCCATAAATATAATGGTGAACGACCTATATTGGCTGTTTTTGTCGATGATTGTCAATCAACGAATTTGTTTCGAACTCTTAAATTTCTGAATTTTATCACAAGACATCGACATATAGCTGATTTTGAAACCGGTGGGGCGTTAGGCGTATCATGCTTTATTTGCATTCAGAATTTCAAATCTCAGTTTGGAGGCTGTCCAAGAGCGGTGAAGAATAATGCAACTTCTTTAGGAGTATTTAAAATGAAAGACAAGAAAGAATTACAAGAAATATTCGAATCATGTTCCGGAGAAATCGATGAAAAGACTTTCTATGAAGTATATGCACATGCTATCAATGAACCACATTCATTTCTATTAATCGATTTACATAAGAAAGACAATCATCCATCGATGTTTCGAAAACGATATTCTGAATTCATAATTCCTGAAAAAATAAATCATAACTTATGAAGAAAACATTTTGTGAACGGTGTATAGCTATTTCAAAAAGTAGTGGAAATCAATGTAGAAACATGACTTGTAAATATAGTCCTTATTGTTATGTTCATAGAGTAGTAGATATAAAGGAAAGTAGTATTCCAAATTCAGGTCTTGGAGTATATGCCAAAGAAGACTTGAAAAAAGATAAGTTAGTTGGTCGATACACCGTCGGCACGCAACGATTGACAATGAATGAATTACCTCCATTAAATCGAAGAACACATATTTGGAAAAAGAATAATAATCTGTTTTATGATGCATCGAAAACAAATTCAGTGGCCGGTAAGTTCAATGAGTGTACCCCTCAAAGTGCCAAAAGAATCAAATGCAAAAATAATGCTAAAATAAATTCTGTAGGAAATGTTCGATTAACATCAAATGTAAAAAAGAAGCAAGAGATATTTGTTTCTTATGGGAAAGACTATTGGAAAGATAAATGATACAAATATTCTTTCAAAATTCTGGAAACAATGATTTGAATGTTTTATGAAAATGAGGGTCTGAATTCAAAACGTCATGATAAGTCGGAGGGACCGCGTTTGGTTTTTGTTCCGTTTTTGAAAATTTGTCTTTCTTTTTTGATTTTTTGATAATCACTTGAGGTTGATGTTCATCGTCACTTGAACTACCCGAAGTTTCACTATCAGATTCCACAACAATCACAGGTTTCTTTTTTGATTTTTTAGCATATTTTTTGTCGATGATTTCTGGTTCTGATTTTTTTTCGAATTTTTCAGGAATTTCAGGTTCTTTTATCGATGATTTTATTTTATTTTGAGCAGCCTCCAACACTTTTTTGTTTTCTAATTCCTTAGCAAGTTTGATATCCTTTTTGGCTTCAGAATTCTTTCTTCTTGTTTCCATAGCTTTTAATCGAGCAACTTTTAATCGTTCTAAAGTAGCCTCATCAGTAATTTTTTCACCTTTCTTGAAACCCATATTAGAATACACAAGAAAATAATTTTCTAATCATTACTTATCATTTCTATTAATTTTTAATGATTTTGATTTAAATTCTAACTCTAACTCTAACTTTAACTCTAACTCTAACTAGAAAATAAAATCAGTTTAATGTATAATGTTTGAAATAAATACGTGTGATGTCTTTCAATTTGGGACAATTATCGTTGCTTTAATTCATGCTATAGGATATAATATGAGACGGTCTCGATGTAAACAATTAGATTGTCTTTGTATAAAGTGCGAAAGAGATATCATGAATTCAAAAGAATTAAGTATTGATAAAAATGTGTTTGAATCTGCTTAAAGATTATAAGTTCTATATTATAACAATGAGTGAAATTAATTCACATTCTCCTAAGTATATGAAGGTTACTTCTAAGAATGGTAAGGTGTATTATAAAAAGCCTTTAGATATGAATAGAAGAGACAAAGGGAAATATTATGAAGCCAACAAACCATTGTTACAAAAGAATCTAACCTTAGACCGAATTTTGTTAAATAAAAATGTCGGTGTTTCAACGATGGAAAAGCATGGTATAGATAAAGTAAAAATTGTTGAAACATTCTCCAATAAAATCAAAGAAAATCCTGAAGACTTTGAAAAATATATGGAAATTCAAAACAAATTTTTGGAAAGGTTGAATGTAACAAAAACCACCTAAAGAATACGTTACAATTTAGTAATAAGAAATATATTGTATAATAATAATGCCACCGAAAAAGTCTAATGATAAAGACAAAAAAGATGATAAAGGCAAAGCTCCATTGACCAAAGCAACGAAAACCAATCTCAAGAAAGTCAAAAACCATAGGGCCGGAAATTTGAAAGCATCAAGTTCAAGACAATTAACAAAGGAACAATGGAGTAAAATTAATCAAATTGAAAAAAAGAAAATAGACAAAGAATTTACCAAAGAAAATAAACAACAAAAATTACAATCAGAAATAAAGAAATTTGAAAAAGAAAATGAGGATTTAATAGTCCTTAATGAGTTGCTTTCTAGACAAGAATATGAAGAACAATTTACGGATAAAGACGTTACAAAAGATTTTGTCGATAAAGGTGGAAATTCCGGAGTATCTATGAAAATCAAGTTTAATAGATTTCTTAGTAAACCTTTAAATTATTGGATGAATTTGATTAATAAAAAAATTGACCAAGCTTCGGAAGATGTAAAACATTTTCAGTTTGGTGTAAACTTTCAAGATGGTTCTTCGGAATTTTTAAGTGCAAAAAATGAAATCGAATTTTACAAAAAATTAGAAGGAATGATTCAGTCCGGAGATGATAGAGGGGCTGTGAATTTCATCACAATTTCTTTATTAAATTTCAAAAAAATTAATGGAAAAGGTCAACCATTGTCGGTGCCAAAATCTGTGGAAGAATTGAAGCAAAAGAAAAGTTGCATTACAATTAAGGATGAACAATGTTTTGCTAAATCTTGCATTATTATGAATTACAAAGATAAAAAAGACAATGAAGAAATAACATACAATATTTATAACAATGTTTGCAATAATAAGAAAAATCGTTTAACAAAAGAAGGTATAAATTTGATGCAAGAATTAGGATTTGATTCTCAAGACGGTATAGGATTTGATGATATTCATGTCTTTGAAGAAAAATTCAATAGAAATATTACAATTCATGGAATGACTGATTTGGGTTGTACAATTATGTACCCACCATCCAAGGAAGGTTTACCCGATAGACATGAATGGAATTTTGTATATTACCATTTAAATTCAAGTATTGGACACTACGAACCAATAACAAAAATCGGAGCTTTTTATGGAATAGCCGACCGACCAAGATGTTGTAAATGCAAAAGTAAATTGTGTGACTTTTCAAAAAAGGGAAACAAACTGATTTTAAACTGCGAGGAAGCAATCTATTGTAAAGATTGTAATAATAAATTTGAAAATAAAAAATGTTATGATTTACATAAAAAAGGAACAGCTTGTCTATACTTTCATAGATTCAAAGGTGAATGCAAAAAATCATATGACATAAGAAAAGAAAAAGAGCACATTTGTGGGTATGAGTTTTGTCTAAATTGTAAATTATATTGTGACATGAGCACACATAAAAATCAATGTTACATTACACCAAAGAAACCAAAAGATGTTGTTAATGAAAGTAAAATAGGATTTTTTGATTTTGAAGCATACAATGAAACAAAGCACGAAGTGAATCTGAGTGTTACACAATATTCAAACGGACAATCATTTATTCACAACAATATTGAAGAAGTTTGCAAATTTTTATTTGCTAATAAACACAAAGGATTTACTTTTATAGCACATAATGGTAGTAAGTATGATTATGTACTTATCATAGAATACATAATAACAACGATGGATGAAATTCCTGAAACGGTACAAAATGGTGGTAAAATAATGTATCTAAAATATCAAAACGTGACATTAATGGACAGCTATCTACATTTAACAAGTCCATTGAGTAAATTCTCAAAAATATTCGATTTAAAAGGTGAGAAGAAAGGTTTTTTTCCTCACAAGTTTAATACCCCTGAAAATAAAAATTATGTAGGCGAAATTCCCGCTATATCATTTTATGGTTATAATCAAATGAAAGAGGATAGCCGAAATGAATTTTTGGAGTGGCATAAGTAGTATGTTGTAGCGTTTACGGACAGAATTTTCCCCCACCACAAAAACCCTAGGGCTGCGCCCTAGGGTTGGGGTAAAATCCAATCCCCAAACCCTACAACATTCTACTATCCTCCAAACCCTAGGATGACGTGTCAATTCCGGTGAGCTTCCGGTGAAATTTATCCGGTCCGGTGAGCTTCCGGTGAGCTTCCGGTGAATTTATCCGGTTCGGTGAGAGTTTCCGGTGGAATAAATATAAATATGATAAATTAGAAAAAAAGAATTTATCATCTGTTTCTCCAATATTCCTTTCCATACGAAACAAATATTTCTTCATTCTTCTTTATATCTTTTTTTAATCGAACATTCCCGACAGAATTTATTACAGCATTATTTTTGCATTTAATTTTCTTGGCTGTTTGAGGAGTGCAATCATTAAATTTACCGGCTACGGAATTTGTTTTTGATGCATCATAAAATAAATTTTTATTTTTCTCCCAAATGTGCGTTCGTTGATTTAATGGAGGGAGTTGATTTGATGTCAATTTTTGTGTGCCAACGGTATACCTACCAACTAATTTATCTTTTTTTAAATCTTCTTTAGCGTATACACCCAAACCTGAATTGGGAATACTACTTTCACTTATATTAACAACTCTATGAACATAACAATATGGACTATATTTACATGTCATGTTGCGACATTGGTTCCCACTACTTTTAGAAATAGCAATGCAGCGCTCACAAGGCGTTTTCTTCATTAATATGACATAACATTTAAATTGTAGCTAAACTTCTACAATAAAAATAAACTAACTTAAAAAATAAATATTATAACTTAATTTAATAAAATGATTTCGGTAGTTAAGTATAATGATTTTGATATTGAAAAATTGAGTATTGAATATGTTGATTTTACAAAAATAAAAAGTAAATCTAAACCATATAAGTTTATAAGTATTCAATATGATCAAAAACCATTATACTTGGAGACACCTAAAATGCATTGTCCATTCGGAGTTAACAACTTTGAAGGTAGTGACCGGTACAATATTTCGTTTAATTTAGTTGAAGATATGGAAAATATTATATTAGCTATAGAGGATAAAATTGTCAATCATATTTATGAAAATCAAATAAAATATTTTTCCAAAGATACTTTCAAACTTTCAAACTTGAAAGAACTTTTTAATAGTTCGATTAAAGTAAATCAAAATAAAAATTATTCAAACTTATTCAAATGTCAAATAGATAATGCTGATAGTGATTTATATGATAGGAAAACCGGAGAGGATTTAGAAATTACAAAATCAATTACAATGAATACAACAATACAATCTATTATTAGAATTCCTGGATTTTATATAATGAATAAAATGTATGGTATTTCATATAAAATTGATCAAATGCTTTTAGATAAAAATAATATTACAAATGAAAAAATATTTTTATTCACTGATGATATATAATAAAGAAACAAATGAGTAAATTAATCACCGAGAAACAAATACAAGATTTCTATTTAGACCCGGAAATAGGCTTATCAAATATAAGTTCATTCACATCAAAATTAAAAGCAAAAGGTTATAAAGTTACACAGAAACAAGTAAAAGAGGCGGTCGAAAAGACTGAAGTTAATGAAACTTTTTCTCAAAAAAAGAAAATAAATAAAAAGGAACTATTTCCAATTTATGGCAAAGATCCAAACAAAAATTACATCCAAGCAGACTTAGCATTTATTCCAAAATTTAAAAAACAAAATAAAAATTATGCAGTGATATTAACGGGAATAAATATAAACACGCGGAAAGCATATGCTTATGGGTTAAAATCAAAAACTATAAAAGATAAAAACAACAAAAATATAGAGGCAGCCGAAGGTGTCATTCCCGCAATGAGAAAATTGATTAAGGATTCCAAAATGAATGTTTTGACGACGGACAACGGTAGTGAATTTGTGAATAAAGCTATGAAGAAACTTTTGGAAGATAACAATATTGAACATTATTTGAACGAACCCGAAGACCATAGTACAATGGGTATGATTGAGAGATTTAATAGAACATTAAAATATAAATTAGAACTTTATTTTAAAAGTAAAGATACCGTCAATTGGATAAATAAATTAGATACTATTGTAAATAATTATAATGAAACGAAAAATGTAGGAAATATAGATAAGTCTGCACCAAATGATATGAATGAAGATAGAGTATTAAGAAATATTTTATTAAAAAGAAATATATTAACAAAACTACTTTCTAAAATTGATATAAAACCTGGAGACAAAGTTAGAATTAAAATTAAAACTAAAACTTTTGATAAAGAAACTCAACGATGGTCAACTAGAATTTATAAAGTTAAAAGAATGGAAGGCTTGTCTTATGTGATAGAAGACAACAACGAAACTTTAGCTAGAAAATACAAACCACGAGAATTATTGGAAGTAAAAGGGAATGTTTCAAATGAAAGTAAAAATAAAGATGAAACTACCGTAAAAGAATTAGTAACAAAACAAAATAAAAAGGAACGCAAAACTAAACGCGAAGGTGTTTCAGCTTCAAATAGATTAGCAAAACGCACTCGTAGTCAAAATAGAAACAATAATGATGATGATTTAGAAATTGATTTAAGATAAGTTATATCCCTCAGGTCGTAATTGATATGGATTTATTTTATCAGATTCTTCTAATTGTTCTTGTATTTCTTCAAACTCTGGATGTAGTTCGTCCAAGGTGCCTTTTAAGTTTGACAACCATCCTTTCGCATATATCTTCTTTTCAATTTTAGTCTCAAGTCCTTGAGGTGTCAAAAATTGAGGTAATTCAATATGTAATGCAGATTCGATGCCTTGACCTTTAACATTTATGGTGCATTTTACAATAGGCTTGGAGATATGCTTTTTTTGTTTTCTAATCACATTATATGTCAACTCTGCAAATTTATCATCAATTTTATCAGTTTTATTCTTAACCATTTGTACCATTGATTCATGATTAATAATTTTACTGTTTTGGTGGGACAAATAGAAACCTTTACTTTTGGTAAGAGGCTCAGCATTTGAGAATTTTAGTGTGTAGCTTTTTGGACCGGTGGCTGCATATTCTATACATTCCTTACCTTCTAACTCGTCCGTTAATTCACCCAAAAAATCTCCTAATTCATTTTTAAAAACATTATCATTTACTCCTTCTTTTTCAATGTAAATACACGAGTCGGTATCAGTGTATAATACATTGTCAAACCCTACCTTTTCGCACAAATCATACAACTTTAATCTTGCATAAGCCGTTGTAAATACACCAATGATTTCACTTGTTGAACATTTGTCGGGACCATCAAAATATTCATCTTTGAATCGATAATTCATAATACATTTCTCATTTCCTTCGATACCCGCAAATTCGTAATTCATTTCATATTCTTCGTCGAAAACCATTGCATAAAAGTCGCTTGGTTCATTTATAATTTTAGTTTTCATTTTGTTTAATTGTTGAACGAATTTTCCCCACAAACTATTAAGGTACATCTTTGCCACGGCTCGCTTTCCAGGATTTTTCTTAATTTGAGATTTGTCTAATAGAATACCTTCTCTTTCAAAATATTGTTTTATATATTTGTCTTTGTCTTCTTCCGTTTTGACCCATTCAGGGTAACCACTTGATTCTTGTTTAATTTTTAGAAATTTATTAATATATGGTGCAAACACTTTTGTACTTCTGTCTTTCCAATGTCTAATTTCATATATTTCCAATAATTCATATCCCATATCGATTGCTTTATCGACTTCAATGGTACTCCAAGTTCCTTCTTGTTCATGTAAAGTAAATTTTAACTTCCCATTATCTCTACAAGGTAATACCGGAAATTGTAAATTTTTGGGAGGCTTAACTTTACAATATATAACACCGAAAAACTTTTCAATTTCATTTTTATACCTCGATAAATATTCTTTAACCGAAACATTTTTAAATTGTTCATCAAACCCAATTGGATACTCACAATATTTCATAACCCATGGGTATAAAGAAGTAAAGTCGAGATACCTCAATGTTTCACCGAATTTCCTTTTGTAATACAATTGTTCAGGATTAGTTCTACCACCGAAAAATGCATCTCGAATAACAAGGTCAGGTTTATAGGTGTTCATAAAGTCGATTACTGAATTTTCATTTGATTTATCATTTTTCCAATCACATTCCCAAATATCTTCAACGGTATAACCCAAGTTTTCTATTGATGTTTTCTTTTGTTGTGTTTTTGTAAATAATTCTCCATAAGTAATGCTAGAGTCTCTTGATACATTTGCTTTTTGGTTGGGATTGTAAATTGCAGGGTTACCATGAAACCGGTCACCATTAAATTCGAATATTTCATTTGTTTCTTCGCAATAGCCGTCCGCTATGAAGTTTGTTTTTGGAATTTTATATTCTCTAATTATTTTGATACCTTTAGAATGTTCTACATAATTGATCCATTCAGCACACACTTTACTTTGCTTTTTAATTCTATAATATCCAATGCTATTTTTTGGCATAATATCTTTTCGATGAATATGTTGGGCAGTCGAAGCTATGGTCATAAAGTTAAATGGGTCAGTTTCACATGCTTCCAACAAAACACTACGATATTCCAAACATGATTTTCGAAGTATTAAAACATCATTTGAACAATACTTTCGTAATTCATTTTTATTGTTCCAAACAAAATGTTTGTCATTACATTTTTCATTGTACCAAATATCGAATTTTTCTTTATCTTCACATTTCATTTGTTCCGGACAAAAGTAGTGTCTACTAGGTATTTTTCCGGTATAATTCCAATTTTCCTTTTTATTAAAAAGATGAGGATAATACCCTTTTTCTACATCATTTTCTAAACCCCATGTTTTTGGTAACTTTGCTAGACCACAACTAAAATGATTTATGCTATCAATTAGTGTGACTCCTAAATAGGTCAACTTCATTATTTTATTTCCAACTCTAATAATTTCAGGCATTTTTTTACTATCATCAAATTTATGCATAACTAATAATGCTTCAAAAATGAGCAAGAAGTCATAAGCTTTACCATTGTGTGCAATAAACGTGTAGCCCTTATGATTTGCACTAAATAGAAATTCTAAAAAGGAATGCATGTCATAATGCTCAAATCCTACGACCAAATTGTCTTTGCTCTTTGGATTTTTTGTGTCATCTAAAAATTGAGTAATTGCTAAATTCATATGATGTTTATAATGAAACTCTTTAGTCTTTTCATTTAAATATTTTGTCTCTTGTGTACATTCAAAATCAAAAAAGGCTAATTTCACAATAGGGTCTTTTTTATTTACTTGTTGAATATAGCATTGATGATTATTCAAGTCACAATATTGTTCACAATTTTTACATGTTGAATGACCACATATATGTTTAATTTTAGTTTCATAATGTGTATGACATTCTTTGCAATAATGCACTTTATCACATGTAGATTTTAGATGATGGTCATGACAATCCTTATTAAAAAAGTGTCGGTCACATTTTTTACAATATATTCTATGCATCAAACTTTTATTTTGTCGATTTTTCTTATCTTTAAAAATACATTTACTACTTTTGCAACGCGTGCATGATTTTGAACGAGTATCCAAAAATGCAATGATGTTTGTGATTGGTTCGTAATGTTTTTGAATAGGGTCATAACAAATATGATACACATTTTTATTTTGGTCATATATTTGATCATCACTATTGAAAGGATAGATTTTTACTTGTCCACATACACTATTTTCTTCATATACAATAATGTGTGAATTTAATATTTTCTCATATATTGGAATGTCTCTCAAATCAATTTGCTTACGAGACTCAATACCGACCAATTTCCTTATTTGATTTCCTAGTTTTAATCGAGTTGACGGTCTTGTGAATTTGGTTAACGTGTTCCAAAATGTTTTATTGGTTTCTTTACAATGTAAATGTTGCAAAATAGCTAAAGAAATATCAAAACATTGATTATTATTGTTGTTCAATGTAATACAACTTTTCTTTTTGAATCGTTCTTCTTTATTTCTCGATTGTGGATTTGAAGAACCCCCTTTAATAGCTTTAACGGTGTGGACGAAAAGAGTAATACTTTTAATAAATCCATGTTCTTTTAATTTTTCACTTTGAGCTATTTTTTCAATAGCTTTTTGTAAATTTTCAGGATGATATCCTAAATAAATGTCATCGTTTTTTATTACATAATTATCTTCAAATTGTAACTCAAAGGATATCAATTGTTTGTCATCACTTGATGCTTCGGGAACAAATCTCCGTAAACCTTTTATTTCAAAAAGATTAAAATCTATTGGACCGTAGATATCTTTTCTAGTTTTAAATTTATCAATATACTCGGTGCGTTTGGTTTTTTTAATTTCTTTGATATTTTTAATATCAGTTTTTACATTATTTACAAATTTGTTAACCTTTTCATTTTTCTTCTTATTTATATTTTTTCGTGAAATTTCACGGTATTTTTTGAAAGTTTTAGATTTTCCATTATATTTGTCTTTGATTTCTGTTTTCAACGATTTTTCATAATCATTTTTTGTAATAAATGTTTTAGATTTTTTTCTTCCATTTATTATTTTAAAACTTTCAAAAATATCTTTTAAATCAGCAAAATCTTTTTTAGTTTTTGCATCCTTCATTTCAATGTTTAAAAGTTTCCATTGTGTAGGTGTTAATTTGATATTTGAGGTGTTAAGTTTGGACATGGGAGAGGCTTTTATAATATATATATAAGATTATTTCTTTAAGCTCAATTGGGTTAGTACATTGGACTAAAAAATCACAATAATTTTGAGTATTGTGTTAGTAATTCATACTGTTTTGGTATGTCGAATGATGATTTTTTAAGAGCTTGAATCATATCATCAATAGTGATATTGTATAATTTGACGGAATTTGCTTTGATGGGCAAACCTCTTTTAATTCGTAAATTTAATATACGTTGTTTTAAAACTTTATCTTTGTTAATCTTGTAATGTTTAGCCACATCTAAATTGTTTTTTTCTGCTGATTTTTTGTAATAAGTATTTCCAAACTTTGAAATAACTTTCTCCATATATATGGGATATAATATAATAACCAAAAATATTTTTAAATTGTTTAAGTTATATAAAAATGGACATTTTAAACAATTCATGTGATTTTCAAGCATTTGTTTCAGGAATTATTCTTATTATAGGGACTGTTTTTACGGGAATTAGATATAGTCGTTGTGAAACTATAAATTCACCTTGTATAAATTGTAAGAGGAAAATACTAGAACAAGAAGAAAATACTAATAATGTTTAGAAATTTTAATTTCTTTTTATATCTATTATATTCTAATAAAACAATGGGTTACCGCAAAGGTGAGAAAATAACAGATGAAAAAACTTTAGAAAGATTGAAAAATGCAAGATTGAAAGCTTTAGAAGTACGAAAATTGAAAGCCGAAGAAAAGAAAAATATCAAAATTGCAAAAGATCTTGAAAAACAAAAAGAAATATTAGATGCAAAAGAAGTTATTAAAAATCACCAAAAATCGGAAAAGGACGAAATTGAAATTCAACCGGAAGTTAAAAAAGAAGTTGTGAAAAATAAAAAAAGTACAAATAAAAAACCAAAAGTTATCATTGAGGAAATACATGAAAGTTCTAGTTCTAGCGAAAGCGAACCGGAAGTTATAGTTAAAAAGAAAAGAATTTCTAGAAAGAAAAGTAATAAATATATAGATAATAGCCCTCAATCACCTCAACAAACAAATACTCATTATGATAAAGCTTATAGAAGTTTATTTCCGGAACTTTAATATTAATAGAAAACTTAAATGTTACAAACTCAAAAATTAAAAAATAAAGATTATGAAATTAAATTACCGAAAGGCGGTGCTTTCAATATAAATACGGACTCAGATTTTATTAATATGCATTCCGTTATATTGGCTGTGGCAAAACGAGGTGTAGGTAAAACTTGCAGCTTTTCTAATTTATTAAGATTGATGAAACAAAATAATGCATTAGACCGGTTAATTTTAGTCAGCCCTACATACCACAATAATGCTCATTATTTCAAAGATTTACCATTGGACAATGAAGATATATTAGAACCTTCAATTGAAGCTCCCCCAAAAATAGAAGAAATTCTTGACACCGAAGCTCAAGAATACGAAGAATATCATGAAAAGTTGAAAAGATGGAAGAAATTAAATAAAATGTTAAAAGATAAAACAAAATCAATTCATGATATACCAAATGAATTATTAATTGAATTTGAGGACACCATGTATAATCCACCGGAACATAAATATAATGGGAAAAAGCCGGTGATTGTGGTTTTATTAGATGATTGTCAAGGAAATGACATCATGTTACCAAGAGCTAAATTAAATCAACTTGTAACTACTCACCGTCATAAAGGTAAATTAAAAAATGGTGCTTTGGGAGTTACTTTATTATTTGCAACACAAAATTATACAAGTAATCAAATGGGCTTAAATAAATCAATAAGAGGCAACTTAACTCATATATTAGTTTTCAAAAATAAAAATATTAAAGAGTTAGAAAAAATTGCGGAAGAATGTTCGGGAGAAATAAATCAAAATACCTTTTTCCAAGTTTATGATAAAGCAATTCAATCACCTCATGACTTTTTATTTATTGATTTACATAAAAAGAGTACACATCCAAGTGGATTCAGGAGAAACTTTAATGAGTTTATTATTCCAAATACTTTAGATTGACTTCATACATATTGCTTTCAAACAGTTTTTGCAGTAACTATTTAGAGGTCCGTCACCCATATCATCATCAAGAATTATGCAGCTAGCACAAACAGCCTTGCAACAAACAAAACAAGGAGTGCATTTCACTTTTTGCAGTGAGTCACAAGTGACGCATTTTACAACTGAGCAAATATCCTGTGGTAAACACACAAAAATAAAAAGAAGTTAGGACTTTTTGGGAAGAAGGAAACCATGCTTATCATGGTAAGAGATGTTTAACTCATCCATCTTTTTGAACTTTGCAAAGTATTCCTCAACACTGGGAGGCCTTTTCTCTTGCCGTGCTGCTGCAAAAAACTGGTCAAACTCAAGCTTATGACTTCTCAAGTCAAAACTTATCAAACCCTTTTCGCTTGCAGTTGCAAGGTTTCCAGCCCAAAAGCCTTCCAAATATCTCATATCTTGCTTGAGAACTTCCTCATATGTATGATAGAAATATTTTCCATTATGCGACTCCTTTTCACTGCGAACTCGGGCAGCTCTCAAAGAGTTTATCTCTTTGTGATAACTCTCAGGGTCTTTCTCCATCAAGTTAAGCATACGGGTAACCCCAAGTCTGCTTTCATCGCTGTATGCTGGGAACCGAAATACTTTGAAGTTGACATATTTCTCTATAAAGATAAGATAACTCACCTCGCAGGGGCCGGTTTTCTCACTTGCTGCTTCAACATCGGTTGGTGCTTCAGCCTTTTGACAACTTGGGCACTGATATTTGTACCCTGCGTTAAAATCGCAGTGAACTTCCAAAAACTCGGCCATCGGTAACAACATGCCGTGAAGTTCTCTTGTGTTAGGGTCATACTCTTCACCAAAAGAACTAAGTATGACTTCCTTCACTTCGTCTGCTGTAAAAAATACACAGGAGTCACAATAGTCACACTTTAATTCTGTCGGTGCATAAGTTTCTTCTGCTGGTTCTTCGGAATCGGACTCAGCTTCTTCGTCGCTGTTTTCAAAACGGAGGTGTTGACCTCCCGATTTTTCCTCGGCATTTTTCAAAGGTTCCTCTAACTGTGAAATAGCCTCTGTAGGCTCAACCACTTGTAACACATGCGTAGTCTGCAGCTCTTCGTTTTCCTTTTGAAGGGCCTTCACCATATTCTCCTCGACCTCAAGTTGTGTTTTTAGCTCGGCATTTTCATGCGTAAGCTCACGGACCTTTTCAGAAGACTGCTCACATATTCTTTCGAGCTCTGTTATTTTGTCCCCTAAAGCGGCATTTTCGACTTGCAACTTTTTCACTTGAGCTTGAAAGTCACTTACGTCATCGTCGGGCATTTCAGCGTCTGTTGCTGAAGGAAAATACTGCAACCTTTCTTCTTCCGATTCACTCTCTTGCGATTCAAACTGAGGCTGCGAAACAGTAGTGACTGCGACTGGAAGAGTAGGGTCCAAGTAACGAAACTTCAAAAGCGCATTTACGCTCCCTTGAGAGTGCTGGCGCTCGAGCTCTTCACGCTCCTTTTCCGCTGAACCAACGGAAACTTTTAACTTTTTGTCAGCTATATTTTGTCTTTCTTTAATTCTTTTTTTACTCTCTTGTTCTTCAGTGAGCAAGTGCCTACAATAATCGCGAAATAAAACATCGCGAACGCCCTCCGCAATAGCTGCCGATGCGGTAGTTGTAGCGTAGTCTACAAGCGAGGGAGCAACAACTGTTCTCCATGTTTTATTCGTTGTAAACTTGGGCGCTTTCTCCCAACAACGTGAACAGTACAGGTAGCGGCTTTTGTGTTTGCATGCCGCATCTCCGGGTTCCATACGCGGATTATTGCGTACTTTGTCAAAGTTAATGCCTCCACACGGTACAGCTTTTGCAATAAGATACATAGAGGGCTGAACTTTTGAATTGCAGTCATATTCTGTGTTATTCGACAGAGTTATCATTTTTCGAGGTAAGTAACTAGTAAGTAACCTGTAAGTAACAAGTAAGTAACAAGTAAGTAACAAGTAAGTAACAAGTAACTCGCAAGTAACTCTCAAGTAACTCTCAAGTAACTCACAAGTAACTCTCAAATAACCTTTAATGAAAAATGCAATATTTTTTATTATTCATTTTATTATTTATTATTCATTTTATTATTCATTATTCATTTTATTAATTATTTTTATTATTTTTATTATTTTAATTATTATTTTATTTAATAATTGTCACTATAAAGTTACTAATGAGTTACTTAGGAGTTACTTAGGAGTTACTTAGGAGTTACTTAGGAGTTACTTGAGAGTTACTAGTTACTTACTAGTTACTTACTTGTTACTTACTAGTTACTTACAGGTTACTTACTAGTTACTACTGTATACGATACTCGAGCTTAAACAAATTTGATACATGCTATAAAATAATGTTTGGCCACCCTAAATAATCAGTTAACAACTATGGCTAAAACACGTGGTACGAAACGCAAGCAGTGCACTCGCATGCAGTGCATAATATGCAATAAAGCATTTGGAGGTATTCCGTTCAATGCAATGCCTCTCGCAAGGGGAGAGTGTTGCGAGTCGTGCCATACTTCAAAGGTTATCCCCGCAACCGTCGAACAAAATGCGGAGGCACAAGCGGGTTCTTCCCGCGGTGTCAAACGTGAACGCAAGTCCGATTCCGAACCCGAGCCTTCTCCTAAGAAGGAAAAGAAGAAACGTTTCCGTCCGATTGAAGGACCTGGACCAACGGACAAGACACCCCCGACTCCGAAACCTGAACACCGTATGTGCCTGCGCTCCTTTATTGAAGCAAAAAATAAGTGGGCTATTACTCCTCCAGGAATCGGACAAAGGTGTGCTGTATCTGACGGTCCCTCTCTTGGACGTATAAGAGAGAAGCGTGGTACGGCATCCGAACGCATGGAACAAAAGGTACTTGCAGAAGCATACGACGCAGAGATGGGCACATATTACCCTTCGCATTTTCAAGGCGTACTCGCAAAACCTGGAGACAAGTGGGTAGACCAGTTTGCACCCGAAAAACCCGATGAACAGGAATAGAATAGACACCAGAATACATAGCTATTAAATACTTTGTATTATTTGTCTATTACTTGTTCTATTATTTGTTCTAGCTTCTAGTTTCTACCTCGAAAAATTCTATCAGTTTACCGCGTCCTGAATAGCCAGAGGGTACGAGACTTTGACAATATTATCGGTGTGTAAACACCCTCTGCATGCGTTGGGGTACCGATTAGCCCACTCTTCTGTATATCTGTGCTCGTAATTTAACAGCATATAGCAGGCACAATCGGTCTTGATACCGGCGTCCATATCCGCGCAGTACGCCGATTGCGAACGAAATATGCAAAACTTGCAACCTTTCCGTGCGCATTTCAAACAAATGCCGGTCTGTTGTTCTTCGGGTTTGTTGCAAAAAAAGTTGCTGCAACCTCTCGCAACTTTTACGTGAAGATCAGGGTCCCGAACTCTTGTTGAAACAAACAGAGGCGGCGGGGGCGATGCCGCTGTCGCTGTCGCTGTCGCTGTCGCTGTCGCTGTCGCTGTCGCCGCTGTTGCTGTCGCCAAATGCGCTGCAGGCTTGAAACCTGCGGGCGCTTTTAAAGCAGCGCGATACTCTTGCCTACGTTTTTTCATAGCTTGCAGGTCTGTTACGGGCATTTTGTCTAACGCCTTCTGAATAGTCCTCGTTAGGACAATCGGCGACGCGGCATGCGTTTCAGCCTGCTGAGCGGCTTCCGATGCCTGCTGAGAGGCTTCCGATTCAACTAAGAGGTCTATAGTTACCTCTTCTGCAACGAACTGCTTACGGGTTTGACGGGTTTTCGGCATTTTTAAAAGTTGAAAGTTTGTCGTTTGTGAGGGGTAAGTTTCTGTGTTCGCAAGTTTGTGTAAGTTATTTTTACAAACTAGCAACAGTCCTATTGTAAGGGGGTCAGAGCACCCCGTCATTGACATTTATTAAAATTTATTTTAAAAATCATTTTTTTTATGAAAATATTATTTTTCTAAAATTTCGCGCTGATCATCACTAGCAAACTGAAATTCTCAAATTCCAAATACTTTATGAGATATTACGACTCTGTCCTTTCCATGCAAATTTTGTAAAACTCACTATCTAATTCAACCCCTATGTATTTTCGATTATTGTTTTTACAAGCAATTAAACTAGATCCAATACCCATAAAAGGATCACAAACAAGGTCATTTTCATGTGAATATGATTTAATTAAATATTCCATTAATTCTATTGGTTTAGAACATGGATGTTTACTTTTGTAATTTCCGTTAGAAAATTTCAAAACTGATTTTGGATATCGATAACCGTCTTCACATTTGGTCGGTAATCTAGCGCAATGTTTGGTATATATATTCGTAGTATTTGCACTAGATTTAAAATATGGCTTTCCGGGCGTTTTTTGCGGGTTAAATGTAGGTAGTCTTTTATAAAATATATAAATCATCTCGTGGCTTCGCAATGGCATCTGATTTGCATGAAAAAATCCTAAAGATATACTCTTAAAATATACTAAATCATATCGAAACCATGCTTTATTACTTTCAATTATCTTATGTCCAAATTTAGTTGTGGTTAGAAAAATATAACATGTTTTTTCTTTACCTATACGCTTCAAATGTTTCCACAATAAATTTAAATCAATTATTTCTTTATCCCATTTACAAGCGGTTTGGTTATAAGGTAAATCTAATACAAATAAATCTACGGAATTATCATTTATTTTGGGGAAAATATCGAAACAGTTTGCATTATGAATTTCAAACATTAAATTATTAAATTTATTTATTTATTTTATACTAAACAAATTCTAAATGAGACCGCAATTAACCGACGCGTACACAAAACAACAATGTTTAAAAATGATGGATATAACAAATAAAGTACCAAATTCTCAAAAAATGTTTAAAAGTTATGGCAATCTTTCTAAAAATAGCTATAGTATGACCGTACCTAGTTCAAATCCTGAATTATTTTATTTTGATCTAACAAATTCTCCTATAAATCCTATGCATTTGACTAAAGAATTAAAACATGATTTTGATTTTCCAAAATATATTATGCAAGAAGAGTTGTCTTCACAATCTACTCCAATAAGTTTCGAAGAAGAAGAAGAATTGTTGAGTGAAATTGACACTAAAGAAATTAATTCAGGTTTGAAAAGACTGCGTGAAGATTTTTCTCCATCTCCGTTAAACACACCCGACAATCAAGGCGAATCTGGTCCTTCATCAAGGACAGTTGCAAATCCACTATTAAGACAAGCATTATCCTTTTCTTTAGCAAGTGATACAGACATTATTACCGGTGTAAATCGAAGAAACCCGACGTCTCCTAATAGAAATTTCTCACCGGCAAAAACACGTTCACGTACTACAAATAACAATTAAAATTTTTATCATATTATAAATTATATGTCTCGAGAAAATTGGATAAAAAAATTAAAAGAATGCTCACGTGAATATCATGCATCAAAGAAAAGCATAACCAAGTCTAAAAATCTAAAAGTTATAAAACCTTCAAAAGTATCCACAAAGCTTGTTGCTCCCAAATTACCTAATTATAAAAAATTACCTGATAATCAAAGCAAAGCTTTAGCCAAAACAATTTTCAATTTGGAAGCTCGCCCGTATATTCGACAACAAATGCAAATTGCTCGTCGTATTCGGGGAAATTTATATTAAAATGAAATTATTAATTTAATAATTTATGAATACATTTTGTGATAATAATCCTTCAAATATATTTTGTCAAAAAGCGAAAATTGTAGATGACACAAATTTTAAAAGTAATGATTTTAAATTTGAAAATAATAAAAGTAATAACAAAGATTCCACTCCGTTTGAGAGAATTCCAAAAATTAAAAATAATGATTTTACATCCCAAAAAATAAAAAAACAAACGGCGGAACTATTGAATGCAATACATGCAGATTTCAAAAATATTCCAAATCAAGCAATAAATAATTTTCTTGGAAAAAATACAATTAAATTTGATAATCCTACTCAAAAAAAATATGCTTTAGCTGCAAATTCAGCCTATGCATTTAGTTACGATAATAAAGCAAAATTAAATAAAATAATGAGAGAGCTTCCAAATTTTCAAATAGACCCTACATTAAGCGGGAGAAATTCGGTTACATTAGTTAATTCTATAAATAAAGAAGTAATCATAGCATATCGTGGAAGTGACGCTGAATTTTACAAATTAGAAACCATTTCTAAAAACCCTAATAGATTAAGTAATTTTGAAGATTGGTATGTGAATTTATTAACAACTATAGGCAAACAACGCACAACTCAAAGATATAACGAAGCATCCCAAAGATATGAAAATGTTTCTAAAAAATTTGGAAATAATTACAAAATTTCGGTAACGGGCCACTCAAATGGTTCCGGTCAAAGCAATTTTATTGCCGAAAAATATAATGTCGAGGGTCATCATTTTAATCCAGCTATTAATCCATTGCAAAAACCGGTAAACACACCAACGGAAAAACAATATGTTTATTCAACGGAAGGAGATTTAGTTTCATTACCGGCAAGAATTAAACCACATCCAAATTCTAATTATGAAATTATTCATGTCAATCCAAAACCGGGAACTGAAAATGATCTTGTAAAATTACATGATATAGAGCAAATGTATACCGAAAATTATCCCCAAACCGAAAGAGTTTCCACGGCAAGATCTAGATTTGGTTTCGCAAATGCTATAGGCGGTTCAGTTATGGGTGGTTATTTTGGATACTATCAACCAACAAATTCTAAAGATGAACATTATTTTAGAACGACTCAAGGTGTATTAGAAGGTGCATTGTTAAACGAAGCGCCCCCTATTAATTTTACAGATTTTATGGATACAATGGGAGTTAAAGAGACTTTAGAAGAAAAGAATTATTTACGGAAATATTTAGGGTTGCATCCAATTGAAGAAAAAAATATAGAAAAAGTCCCTAGTTATGACCCAATTACCGAAAAAATTAGAAAAATAACGGGTAGACAAAAGCAAGATAAAAAGTTATTTTCGCCTACAACCGGAGTAAGTTATGAAAATAGAAACATAAATTCAGGTAATTTTAAAAAGGGAATTAAATATGTCGAGTATGACGGCAATAGTTCAACACCTATAAAAGTCGGTGTAATAAATCCATAAGATATATAATATAAAATGGCAAATTGTAAATATAAAACTGTAAAAATTAAAAAGTCTACAAAAAAAGATAAAAAATTAATGGCAATTTTTGATAATTTAAAAACTGTTCATTTCGGTGCAAAAGGTTATACAGATTTTACTACAAATAAAGATATAAAAAGAAAATTTAATTATCTCAAACGTCATAAACCCAACGAAAATTGGAGTACATGTGATACTCCCGGTTCGCTTTCAAAACATTTATTATGGGGTAATTCCACTTTATTAGAAAAAAATATTAATAAATATAAAAGAACATTTAATTTAAAATGAATATAGAAAAAGATCTTTTAATTGTGGAAGCCGAAAGAATATTCAAAAATATTCCCAAAGCACATATTGAACTTATAGTCGATGATTATTTAAATAGAACCGAATATTACACTGAATTAGCCAATGGAAATATCGAAATTTCTAAACCAAAATTTAGGGACACGGAAGCAAATATTAAAAATCAATCTTTTATTAGTATAGATAATGAATAATATAATTTCATCACGAACTATATATTTAAATAGTGAAGAAAATTCGGCAGGTGATTCTCGAAGAATAGATGTAAATATACCTACAGCTTTATTAAATTATAGAGCTACAAGTAAATTACGTGTTGTCTTGAATTCCTTTTCGGCTGCTAAAACATGGTACACTATTAATAATTTTAATGGAATATTCTTTATAGGAAAAATCGATACTAATAAATTATTTCCCGTAGAAATTCCTTTTGCAAATTATACAGAATTAGCTCAATTAGAAACAGTTTTAAGTACAAATATAAAAGCAGTTTTAGATAATGAATTTGGATTTACCGGAACGGTTACCGTAGAATATAATGGTAACCCTGTAGATTATAAAAAAAAGTTTAAAATTACTTTATCAATTGCAGTTCCGAATATTAAGTTTGTTTCTTTTTCAGTTAGGAATGAATTCAATGCAAACAATCCTTTACAAGCTGAACTACAAACTAAAGTTATAGGTCCAAGCAAATATAACGACGCCGACGAAATTTTAGGTGGACGTGTAAATAGACAAACTAATAATTTATCAAATGTTTCTCAATTAATTGATTTATTTGAAATAAAAACACCTGACACAGTATTTGAATCTTATTATCCTTGTAATTTACAAACAAATGATGCACTATATTTGCGAATATCAAGTTTGCCTACTAACAATGTTGAGTCTACAAATTTATCCGCTATAAGTAGTGATAGCACTTCTTTGATTGCTAGCGATATTTTCGCTAAAATTCTTTTACCAAATGACTTGACTACAAACTTTATAGATTTTTTAAATCCCAATGACAATTTCGCTATTGACATTTCAGGATCACAATTGACTGAATTAAAATTTGTCTTGACCGACTCCAAAAATAGACCCATACCACTTGTGAGTCCTACCGAAGCTCGAGATGGAAGTATAAGTTATTCTATGTCAATAATTATTAAAGAACTTTTACAATTTTAAATTTTTTTATTTATGTTACTAATATATTATATATAAAACAATGTCTTTACCATTAAGTTTAGCATATGCTCTTCAAAAGGTTTCCGGGTATAGCACGAATTATTTCCGTCTTGAAACTACAAACCAAGATACCGCAACAAATAATTCTACAATAACTTTGAATCTTCCTTCAAACGTAATTATAAATTTAAAATCACTTGCCATGCATTGCGAAGCTCGAGCAAACGAGGCTGATATTACCATTCCGGGAGGTGCTGATTTTTTGAGAACCATGTTACCCAATGGACTTGACAAATTAATCACTCGGGTAGAATGCACGGCTGGAGGTGTGCAAATCCAGAGTGGTTATAATGGTTATAGCACCGTCGCTACGGTTCTAGACAATTTACAAACTACTTTAAATAAAGAAATTAGTTATCAAAGAGTTTTACAAAACCAAGAAATTGAAGTGACCGACCTTAATTATTATAAAACATTTCGACCTTTTATAATTCAAGAATTTAGAAGCTTTATAGGAGAGAGCGAGCCGAGTTATTTAGATACATCTCTTTTGCCACCTATTCAACTTCGATTTTATTTGCATGGGCCCGAAGTTTTAGGTGTTGTTCAAAATAGCTTGGGATTAGGAAATGGTTTAAATAACAACGGTCAACAAGCTTTAATTTCAGGTGGAAGATTTACTTTACAAAAACTTTATTTTACAATTGAAACTATCACCTTCTCAAATGGAGTCTATGATTCGGCAGTCGACGCAAAATTAAAAAGAGATGGATTTCTTGAAATTCCGTTCAAGAATTACTATTCTTTCACATCTTCACACGACGGTATGAGTAAATCTACACGATTTAGTTTAAGTTCTCAATCTATTGATGAAATTTATGCTGTTCAGCGTATAGGGGATTATCAAACTAAATCTCTCGGTCTTGTACAAATTGACAATAAAATCGGTCCTACTTATATACCGAGTTATTTTGACTTTAAATCTGGAAGATTAGGAAGTGGACAATTCAATGTGAATAATCTTTATATTCCAAATTACCGAAACGATGCATTAGGATATTTCAATTCGATGTGTGTTGCAAAAGCCGACCAATACATGACTAAATGTGGATGCAAAGTCAATAGTTTTGAGGACTGGGTGAACCATTATTTCACTTTTATGGTTCGCTTGAATATGCCTAGTGATATGGGCGTAAGAAATTTATCAGGTCTTGATAGTCGTAGCCTTAACACAATGATGTATTTAGAGACTAGTGAAGGTACAAATACAACTGAAGAAGTATTAACAAATAATGAAGTGTTTGTAATTTGTGCGTGTACAAGTGTTTTGCGCGTAGGTGTGGGACGTATGATTGAATTGATTGTTTAAATGTTTTATTTATTAATATAAATAAAAAAATAATGAATAGATTTCAACCAAATGACTCGGCAACAAGTTTGGGTGAAAGTATAGGTCAAAATAAAGCTGAATTACCACCATCTCTAATGCAAATGTCCGGGTTTAGACCACCTTCTATGCAACAATTGCCTTGTAAATCGATAAGTGACATAACTTTACCCCCAGCCAAAATTTCAAATGTAAATGAATTAGCTGGATATAAATCTTATATTTTTGGACATGGAGATAAACCAACTTTAAAAACTTCAATGTTTACCTTTCTTGAACATCCATTAAATAATCCTATTTTAAAACCCGCAAATTCTTTCTTTGTGTAATATTATATACAATGTCGTCTTTTGGAAAAGAATTGATTTTAAGCAAAACTATAAATGTGGGTACCGGTATGATTATTGGAGCATACAATCAAAATTCAGGTGACCAAGATAAGCTTTTACATATATTTCCTACTGATCGAACTAAATATATATGTGATGTTCGATTTTTTGCACTACCCGTGTCAACTGATGATGCTACTTTTGTAATAGATGGCGTAACAAGAAACTTACAAGGTGGACAAGTTTATAAAGATGCTACAAATGTTTTAAAAGTTTTCCCCTAAAATTTTTATAACGTATAATATATATGAGTTCTTTCGGCAAAAATGTATTTCTTACAACTTTAAACAATGTAACCGACCCTGGTCCTAATCCTACCCCCGACCCTTTAACAATTAATCAATTAAATGTAAATCAAATAGGTGATAATTCAAACCCTTGTCAAACAATTCATATGGCTTCAGATTTTTTATACCGTGGAGATATTTCATTTATTGATAATTCAGATGTAAATAATCAAAGAGAATTTATGAAATTACAGACTGACGGTGATTTAAATTTAGTGAATAATATTAATTTTTATGATTTTATTTTGAACAATCCTGCAAGTAAATCAAAATTTTCGATAGGTTTAGATGAACTTGATAGTTCTTTTGAAATTAAATCTTTAGATCCTGTTTCTCAAACGAGATTGAAAATAGGAGACAATGGTATAAATGAATGGTCCTTTATGCAAACAACATTAAATGTAGAACCGAATGGAGCCGGTGTACTTTTAAATGATGGACCTCTAATTTTAAACACCGGTGATATCACTTTGAATTCTGGAAAATTTATTGGTGACGGTTCTTTGCTTCAAAATTTACCGTATCCTGCCGAAAATCAATCTCTTCAAAATGTTTGTGACATTTCTCCTATCACAACGACTAACATTACAGCAAATTCGTTTATTGGTGACGGAAGTCAATTGACTAATTTACCGGTGCAACCTGATACTTCAACATTACAAGATGTAACAGCGAGGGGCTCAACAACTACAACAAATGATATTTCTTTTACCGGAACTGGAAAATTTACATTAAATCAAGATGAAATTGATGGTGCTTTGATTAGGATAAGAGGTGGTACTCAAGATGGTAAAATTCGTATTGGCGAAACAACAAATGATGATGGATATATAAATGCACAACGGGCAATATTGATAGGCAGAAATGCTGGTTCATTCGGTTGTGGAATTGATGTTTTGGCTTTAGGTTCAGGTAGTGGATATGACCAAGCTGGAAATTATTCGGTCAATTTAGGAGATGATTCCGGACAATCAAACGCCGGTGTAGAATCTGTTTCTGTAGGAAGATTTGCAGGCGAAGTTTTTAGTGGTCTAAATTCAGTTTCATTAGGTTCATATGCTAATAAAAATTCCGGAGGAACTTCGTCCGTCAACAATACTATTTGTATAAATGCAACCGGTGTTGAATTAAATTCTATAAATCCTAGTTCATTTACGGTAAAACCTATAAGACCAAGTCCTGATGTTACATTAGAAAGTTTACAATTGTATTATGATTCAGTTTCCGGTGAAATAAAATCTGGTGCAATAAATTCTGGAAGTATTGGTTCATTAAGTCAAGTTTTGGCTGTCGGTAATTCTGGAAATAACATTAATTTAAGCGGAGATTTGGATTGTAGTGCTATACGACTTGTAAGTAGCATAGACTGGGCATATACAACGCCAACATCATCATTGACGACCGTAGGAATTCCTTTGACAGGTTTGACAAATGCATATACGGCAACATTACCCACAAGTCCGGTTCCTCATACAGGTGATGTATTTACTTTTAAAAATAATACCGGAGCTACAATAAATGCTGGTGATATTGTTCAATTTTCTGATGATTTTTCAGATGTAAATGGTATAAAAATATATGCAGCTTCGGCAAGTCAATCTAATCAAAATTGTATGCCTATAGGAGTTTGTGTTCAAAATGCAACAACCGGAAATTCTTGTTTTGTTTGTACAAAAGGATTCACAACTTGCAAAGCTATTGATGGAAGTTATGTTAAAGGTCAAATGTTAGCTTGTGCTTCGGGAGGTTCAGTCAATTCTTCACAAATTACTACAAATAATGTTGGAATTATTGGCGTGTGTATGGAAAGTAAAGTTATAACAACTCCGGGTTCGGGTTTATTGGTTTGGATTAAACCTGATTTTAAATTATAAATTTATATCTTATATTTATTCTATATTATAAAATAAAAATGGCTTCTTTTGGTAAAGATTTGATTTGTAAAAATCTACAATGTACAACCGTTAATGGAAATGCACCGAGTGGGGGGAGTTCAAAATGGCTTGATGTACAAGGAACAACAAATGATATTGAACGAGCTAACGGCAAAGTTACGGTAAAAGACGTCTTTGAAACAAAAACTTTACAATATCAAAATCTTGATATAAGAAATTTTCCAAGAAATAATCCAATACCCGGACAAAGTATTCGTATTTTAGAATTTGCAGAAAACACTTTTAGTGCAATGTATTTATTTCAATTACAAGCTAACGAACTAAATAAAGATACTGTAAAATTCAAAATTCAACATGCTGATGAAGGTGTCAATAATATTATTGGAGACGAATATATTCTAAAATGCTCGGGTCTTGCTATATTTACTGGAATAGGTAACCCTTTCAGTTTGGTAGCTTCATCTAATGTTATTGGAAACAATAATCTCGAACTTCAAATTAGTTCACTAAATGGGAATTTTTCGACAAGTGCTGATGTACTTCGATTTGTATTAGAATTAAGTCGACAACCTTCGATTACACAAGAAAATATAGTTGTGTCGTAACTTTTTAATAAATTATATCTAGATTTATTTTAACGTATTTACATTTTATTATTCTTATTATTTTTATTTTATTTATGATAAATTATTTTTTATAATTTTATCAAATTTATCATATTTATATTTATTCCACCGGAAACTCTCACCGAACCGGATAAATTCACCGGAAGCTCCCCGGAAGCTCACCGGACCGGATAAATTCACCGGAAGCTCACCGGAATTGACACGTCAACCTAGGGTTTGGATGGTAGTAGTATGTTGTAGGGTTTGGGGATTGGATTTTACCCCAACCCTAGGGCGCAGCCCTAGGGTTTTTGTGGTGGGGGAAAATTCTGTCCGTAAACGCTACAACATACTACTATAAACAAACACCTACGTGCAACTCGGTGGAAACCGATCACTTCTAGCTGGGTGCCGGGGTCTTGACCCGGTCATCCCACTACTGGGCTAAAGCTAATCAAGCTGCCAGGATGATTGACTAGGAACTCAGCCACTTTGAAGCTGGTCAGCAGAGCTGAGTTCAGCGGTTGGGATGTAGATACAGAGTAATCCCGAAGTGAATTGTAAACTGTCTTTGCGAATTTGAGCACCACCAGGCCCAAGTGGGCAAGGCGGTTCCACAGCAGTAAGTAAATCAACTGAAGAACTGAGACAAGTAGACTCCCATGGTGGTTTGAACATTGAAGAAAGAGATAAAAGAACTCGATCGTCAGGCGGCCAATCACGGATGTCCAGAGAGCCAAGTGGCGGATCCGAAGCAAAGATACCCCCAGTAGACCGATGGACGGTGACTCCGGGCTCAACCAGGCCCCTGTCACCACCGCCCACGGCAACCAGAGATGCCGTAGCACTGGCCAGTAGAGAACAACAGAGCATCGAGGACATCAACGCACACCGGAGAAAACTCGGCGGCGCCCGCGGACGGTACATCGGAGCTGCTAGTGGCGATGCCCCCCTGTCAGAGTCATGCTCAAGAGTGCCGAAGGAGTCAAAAGCCACTTGCTGCCCGCCGTCAGAGTCATTGTCAGAGCCTTGGTCGTTGTCAGAGACTCAGAGCCAATGTCAGAAGTCTCAATCGTCATGCCAGCAAACAGCGGAGCCGGTGCAGAGTCGCCAAGCTGGAGCGATGGGACAGAACCAGGCAAGCCGAGAGAGCCAGGGACAGCCACTGGTGGGTCATGAGCCGTAGGCACACCACCAGCCACGAGTGCAGAGGGATCCCGAACCGCAGGCGGTGGCGGAATCGAACCCCGTGCACCCGAGTGGAATGTGGCTAGAGGAAAGTGAGCCACGTCGTCATCGTCAGCCGCCGCATCCTGAGCGGAAGCCGCCGCATCCTGAAAGTGCCGCAGAGACGTGGGCTCAGCCGTCACAAAAGAATGCGCCGACAGCTCGCACACCTCTGGGCGACCCTCCATCGTGCAGAGCGACTCGAAGGCGTGCTCATCCCCCGCGTCATAGAAACGCTGGAAACGAACAGCCAAGCAGTCAGTCTCGTAGTCTTCAACCGCACTACAATAGTGGGCAGAGTGAAGACCGCCGTTGGGGCATTCAGCATGCCAGTGCTTCAAACCACTTTTGGCACACACCGCATTCTGGCAGTGGGGCACGAAGGCACCACTCTTCTTGTCAAATGAGACAGGAGGAGCGGTGCCAAGTGGCTTAACACCAGCACGATGATGCTTAGCAGCAGAGCGGGTAAGGTGCTTGCCCGCAGGCGGAGGCCCCTCCCGCTTCTGCCGCTTCAGGTCACGAATGTCCTGTTGCATGCGCTCCAGCTGCTTCTGCAGACTGGACAACGCCGCAGCCAGGTCAGACGCGCCATCGCCGAATGACAGAGCAGAGACAGGGGCGTCAGAGACTTTCAGGCCGTGGCGGAACTGCTCCCGCACACGAGCCTGAATAGTCAGGAGAGACACGCCCTGCCGCTGGTCAGCTCGAGCCAGAGAGTTAGCCAAATCACGGTACAGCCACGAATCGCCGAGAGCCTTCAGAAACTGCCGCTTCACCGCGTCCTCTGGCAAGTTGTGGGAACGCTGAACGTCCCTCAACAGGCCATTGAACTCGCGGATGCCACGGTCAGGATCTTTGCTGCTGGGGATGCGGACCGCCAGCAGCAACTCAAAAGAGTCAAAGGGTTCCGAACGTTCCTGGAGCATGCGCACCACCTCAAGGGCAGCGCGCTTGCCATCTCCAGGAACGTCGGACCCAGAGGCCTCAAGCCAGTCACGGGCAGGCGAGCCAGGGCGAGCCAGAAATGTCAGAGCCGAGAGCAACAACTCATTTGCCTCATGCCTAGCCTCAACTGCCATGTCAGTCAAGTCAAACAGGGGAGCAAACGCCGATGATTGAAGCACGAACTGTGTGTGCAACTCGTGCATCAATTGTGAAAAAATGTCCACAGCGTCTGCCTCTGTCCCTGCAAAGCGCTCTGATTTGTCCCCAAGAATCTTTGTGGCAACGGTTTTGGCAACCTTCCTGTCGAAATTGTCACGAGCCAACTGCTTACACTTGTCCAAAATTTCCCTCGCAGCTGCTGTGGTCGGAACTGGCAGCTGCGGCGTGTGTGGTGTTGCAGCGTGCTGCGCACCAACGTCACCAAAGATCGTCTCTAATCTACGGACGCGAGACCGCGTCATTCTACTCGTTGAGGTAACCATGATGGAGAGACAGGGGAGAAGGCTGAGCTAAACAGGGAGATGGTGGAAGAACGCTTACAGCGGCCAGATAGTTTGTAGAAGTCTCAGACGTACAGATCAAAATTCACAGGTCGTGAGCGGAACCATGAGAGCGGCCAAAATTAGTTACGTGTGGAACGACCTCGCCGGAGCCAGCGGCGCACGAAACAGATTAACTCTCGCTGCGACGATGCTTCCGTAAAATAAAAATAATCCGTCACTAACTGATCTCCTGCGCAGCGAAGGCGAGCACAATGCGTGCCGCCATCACTGCCAAGTCAAAAGGCCATACCGTAAGAGTAATTCACCACCGCCCAAGTGGGCGCTCAACCCCTCCTACGTCCTACTTAGCCGAACATGGCAACAGCAAGGCGCTGTGCCATCATCAGAATCACCGGAAAGCCGGTGCGGCCTATAACCTGCGAGGAAGACAGATACGCTGTCCGGCTAAGCTCGCTAGGAGACAAACTGATAATCATATAACTTGTGTCTGGCCGAAGCTTTATGCTCTCGGAAACCCAGACAGTAAAAACGATGACTGTACTATTGTACTGTACTACTGTACAGTACAGTGCTAGGATGTCACGGACACGAGACGGAAGCAGGGTCAGGCTAGGGGCTAGTCAGAGCCCATAATAACTAAGCCTAAACCCGAAGTCCAGCACTTATTCCGGCTAGCTATCCACTCGGCTAATCCACCATGGCGATAAAAAAATCGAGTGTTTAGTAGGCTTTGTTTATGAAGCGAACGGGCATATCATTTTTAATTCCATAATATTACGGAACTTGCTCACGCAACCACGATCGCCAACCGTCACTTGAGACCGTACCTACAAGGACCACTCCGTCGAATTTATAAATTCGACGGACCCATTTACGTACGACAATCGTACTCTGGTATTCCTTTATTCGATACGACATCCGGAATTATATTCCGAATACGCAGCCGGGTCATCAAGCGTTTATTTTCCCGTACTCAAGGTCATTGCGCCGGTATTGTAACCACGTGCTCGGAGTGCAACGCTTTATCGAAACTCAATACAGCGATTAACCCACTCGGCTAAGACGACGGGAAATGGTATACGGACATTGCACCGGGGATCGATCCAGCACGGTCGAAGTAATATTTCAACTTATTCCGGCTAGCTATCCACTCGGCTAATCCACCATGGCGATAAAAAAAATCGAGTGTTTAGTAGGCTTTGTTTATGAAGCGAACGGGCATATCATTTTTAATTCCATAATATTACGGAACTTGCTCGCGCAACCACGATCGCCAACCGTCACTTGAGACCGTACCTACAAGGACCACTCCGTCGAATTTATAAATTCGACGGACCCATTTACGTACGACAATCGTACTCTGGTATTCCTTTATTCGATACGACATCCGGAATTATATTCCGAATACGCAGACGGGTCATCAAGCGTTTATTTTCCCGTACTCAAGGTCATTGCGCCGGTATTGTAACCACGTGCTCGGAGTGCAACGCTTTATCGAAACTCAATACAGCGATTAACCCACTCGGCTAAGACGACGGGAAATGGTATACGGACATTGCACCGGGGATCGATCCAGCACGGTCGAAGTAATATTTCAACTTATTCCGGCTAGCTATCCACTCGGCTAATCCACCATGGCGATAAAAAAAATCGAGTGTTTAGTAGGCTTTGTTTATGAAGCGACGGGCATATCATTTTTAATTCCATAATATTATGGAACTTGCTCGCGCAGCCACGATCGCCAACCGTCACTTGAGACCGTACCTACAAGGACCACTCCGTCGAATTTATAAATTCGACGGACCCATTTACGTACGACAATCGTACTCTGGTATTCCTTTATTCGATACGACATCCGGAATTATATTCCGAATACGCAGACGGGTCATCAAGCGTTTATTTTCCCGTACTCAAGGTCATTGCGCCGGTATTGTAACCACGTGCTCGGAGTGCAACGCTTTATCGAAACTCAATACAGCGATTAACCCACTCGGCTAAGACGACGGGAAATGGTATACGGACATTGCACCGGGGATCGATCCAGCACGGTCGAAGTAATATTTCAACTTATTCCGGCTAGCTATCCACTCGGCTAATCCACCATGGCGATGAAATGTGCGGAACAAGCATGCGGGTATCATAGGGCGAACGCATCATTCGTTCTGCCGATACCAGTCGTTCAACCGATGCCTCGGGTTCACAACCCAATAGCGGTACCATCTGTGAGATGGGAGGCATTCGGTATAGATGAGCTAGCGTTGTGCTAGAGCAGTATCTTCTGTCGAAGTCTGCACTCATCACCCGCTCATAAGTTGCATGCGTGTTTACTGTTCAATAAACACCAGCTTATCTTATTATATCATATATTTCTGAAGGCTCGCGATAGCAGCCGTATCAAATATGTTGAAGTACAATACTATTGGGTATCGCTATAAAAAGGGGCTTGTGAGGAATATGATAAAGTCATAAAGAATAGTGAAATATCACATATATATGGATATAATACTCGAAAATCCTCGAAAATCATGCCCCCCAAACCGAAAATTAACCATTGATACATTACACTTTCCATAGTTAATAGATTCGGTGCCGATTTGGGGATAGTGCCGATTTGGGGACAACTACCTCTAGTGCAGGGTGGGCGCTCCTGGTGAATAATGAATGAAACGTTGGCGCGGAACGTACGTTGGAACGGGTGCTCGGTCAAACACTCATACCGTCATACGCGGGTCCGCGGCATTCTCGATTCAGGATTAGGTTCCATGAACCTGCTTCATGGATAGTAGGAAAAATTAACGATGAGAGTCCGGAAATATCCGGATCTGACGCCCGTAACCATCTAAGATTCAATCGGACGATAACCTGAATTTAGGTCAGAATCTAAAACATCATTGGCTCGAATTTTTCGAACCAATACCTGACCTCAATGGAAGATCGGGTATGAAAAAATTACGAATTTAATGAAGTACAGTACTGTGAATATGATTGGTCAGATGAGCAGCGTCTGTGAGCTCCTCGCAAAATCTGGAGTAGGACAGCCGACACGATGCGGCAGATCGGCATTTTTGAATCGGAAGGCTCAAAAAGAGCATATTAGGCGGCTTAATAATATACCTAGATGGTAAACGATATTGGACACGAAGTGGGAACTGGTTCCGCGCGATCGAGAGGTCATCAGACCTGAGACGTCATCCGATCGTCTCTTCGCCGGAAATTTCCGGCGAAATCACATCAACACATTGCATGCTGCCGAGCGGAGGGCAGCATGCATGCTGGGAAGGCAGGTTGCATGGTGCCATGGGGAATAGTTATTAGTTTTCAGAAGCATATGAAAAATATTCTATTGCTTCTAAAAACTATTCCTACTTATTATATATCATAAACCCTTTGCCTTGCCCTTTACCGCTGCACGCGACCGGCAAGCATCTTTGAAACTCGGAAGTTTCAAAGATGCGTTTGGTATTTTGGGTGCTCCCTAAAATTACAAAACAGCCGAGCGCTTCCCGTTTGTGCGGGATATTCACATTTATTCCATGGCATATTTCATATGAAATATACACATAAGCACGAAGGCATCGGCCACGCATCTTTGAAACTAACGAGTTTCAAAGATGCGTTTTTTGTCATATGGGTGCGCCTACCCAAATAACAAATGAGCCGAGCGCTTCCCGTTGGCGTGGGGTATCCAACGCTTGAATGTTGAATAGTCATTATAATATGAGTTAGCATGCGAGGTTGCAAAGGCATCGGGACAGAATCTACGAAACTGTCCTATGCCTTTGCCTTTGGGTTTGGGTTCGAACGTACCCAAACCCAAAGATGCCAAACAGCCGAGGGCTTCCCGTGCGTCCTAGCGCACGAAACTTGGCACAAATACTTCCAAGATACATATCTTTAAATTACCTGAAGCTCAAGGCTTCAAGTTACTTGTGCGCCCAACGCGCAATTTATTTCTAAGGCAGATGTTTTGGGTTTGGGTTCGAACGTGACACCCAAACCCAAAGATGCCAAACAGCCGAGGGCTTCCCGTGCGTCCTAGAACGCGAATCATGGCAGAAATACTGCCAAGATACATATCTTCAGGTTACTTGAAGCTCAAGGCTTCAAGTTTCTTGTGCGCGAAACGCGCAATTTATTTCTAAGGCAGATGTTTTGGGTTTGGGTTTGGGTTCGAACCCAAACCCAAAGATGCCAAACAGCCGAGGGCTTCCCGTGCGTCCTAGAACGCGAAACTTGGCAGAAATACTGCCAAGATACATATCTTTGAGTTACCTGAAGCTCAAGGCTTCAATTTACTTGTGCGCCCAACGCGCAATTTATTTCTAAGGCAGATTTATTGGGTTTGGGTTTGGGTTCGAACACAAACCCAAACCCAAAGATGCCAAGCAGCCGAGGGTTTCCCCTGCGTGTGCATGTGTGTTATTTCATATGAAACATTCCATGAAATAAATGGGAATATCCCGCACAAACGGGAAGCGCTCGGCTGTTTTGTAAAATTAGGGTGCACCCAAAATACAAAACGCATCTTTGAAACTCGGAAGTTTCAAAGATGCTTGCCGGTCGCGTGCAGAGGTAAAAGGCAAGGCAATGGGTTTAGGATATAGAAGAAGTAGGAATAGTTTTCAGAAGCACTAGAATACTTTTCATATGCTTCTGAAAACTATTCCTACCGCCGCTAAATCTTAATCCCTTTGCCTTTCCCTTTGCTTTTCCCTTTGCTTTGACCTTCCGTTCGCAGTTTTACCATGTGCACCTGGAGTGGTGGCACCTCGGATCCGGCGAAATGACAGTGAGTCAATTGAGGCGTATACTTTCTTCGCGCCGTGATCTGTGATGGAAAGATTTTCGACTCGCCATGGAAGAGGTCCTTCTGTGGCACAGTGTGCCACAAATAAAGTAGCCTCAGGCTAACTTTCGTCGTGCGTTCGATCTGCGCCTGCGACTTGCAAATTAGCTTTACAAATTATGGCAATTTTTGCGGGTGTTGCTTAAATTCGGGTATGGGAATGGTCGAAATTCTACTTCCGGCTGTTGGCCCTTGTATTCGCGCTCTGACGCACTGGTCGACGACTCACCGTTTTTCTCACTCGTTGGCAGTTTTGCGCCGTTAATTCTTCTCGAAAAATGTGCCGGTTGGTCAGTGTTTTCCGCGGGATCTTCGTCTACTCTTTGCTCTGCGATTAAGATGTACCGGAATATCCTAGTTCACTAGATATCAGAGGGTCTCGAACTGTGTCTGGATAAACTCCCATAATAAGATAAACCCTAAGCTAGAAATACCCCGAACGGTCTCGCAACGGTAACGGAGTCTAGCCTACCTGTGACACCGCGTGTGTCACAGCACGAGCCTACAGATCAGTCAGCAGTCCAGTGTTGGCCTAGGGGTCTGTCATAGGGGCCTGCACCGGGACTCCCAGTCAGGGCTGCCTATACAGATTCCAGCACACCACCCCAGCACTGTGGGTGGTGACTGGCTAGGAGAGTCAGAAGTGTAAGTTGCTAGGGTAGAAGCTAGGGTGACAGGTCCTAACTGCTAATCCAACTGTGCCATTCTGATACACAAATTGGAACCCTCTAGCTAGTACAAGAGCAAAAGCATACAGGCAATCGAGTGTCCTGCTAAACTACTGAAAAAGTCTGCACCAGCAAGTCAGATCGAAGAATATAAAGTTGTCAAAGCAAATCAAACCAGATTGAAGACCGTGTTGAGGTCAAAGTAAATCTCAGTACACCACCAGAAAGTGGTGCACTGCCAGAGCCATAAAGGGATCTACTCGGGGTCAAAGCTCAGAGGAACACCTTCACCACATCGATCACCGTAGTAGCCCGCAGTAGCACGGCGGAGCAATACGGGGCGGCCAAAGTGTAAGGTGTCGATCACTGAAAAATCATTCGCTCGCCAGAGAATTTGACGGAGTCGGTGTTGTTGATTCGTCGATCACGGGAGGTTGCACCGCACCGGGGTGCTGCCAAGTGCTGCCTGACGGCGGGACCTCGTCATCCGAAGACGATGCCGGCGACAACGGAGGACCGTCCTCAAATAACATGGCAGGCGGCGGCGGCCCGGGATGCCACGGCACCGGAGCCATATAGAGGCCCTGCCGCCTCTGTTCCCGCCGGTGGAGACGAGGTGGAATAGCACACGGCACCGGAACAAGCGGTGCCTCCTCATCTGACACCTGCAAAAGGTCGGTGTCGTTGGCCACCGTGAAGGTGGCAGCCCCCCCCC
>LGRX02004230.1:0-30980 GCA_001247695.2 Cymbomonas tetramitiformis
CCCTTCCCATTGCAGGTAGGGCAATGCTCGCCCCGGGTTCGTCCCGAGAGCAAGGCAGGTAGGGCCCTACCCGTACCGTAATCGTGCCGCAGCACCCCTTAGTCGACGAACCACAATGAAAGTTTAACATCACACAGGCGAGGTAGGGAAAGCAAAAATTTGGCCAGGGCCTCCGGCGCACAAGGTCGCATGTGGCAGGAATTTCCGTGCTTTTCGGTCCGACCTACAGCGAACACGTCAAAACACGGCCATACTTGGCCCCTTCCCATTGCAGGTAGGGCAATGCTCGCCCCGGGTTCGTCCCGAGAGCAAGACAGGTAGGGCCCTACCCGGTCATGCCGTCGCGTTCAATGTCAGTGAAGGTGGCGCGTGCCGGATGATTGTCGTATTCTTCCGTCAGAATGATTCCATCCAAAAAGAGTTCCTCAACTAAATCTATAAACCCATTCGTGGGATTGGCATCCCATTCGAGGACACGTTGCCTCTTGAAGGCATCGTCCGCACGCGGCGGCGTCGTCAACCCATCGCCCTCACCCGGAGAATTTGCCAAGCGATATGCAACAGTGGCTCTTTTCGCGGGATTGACCCTCCGTCTCTCCTCCGGAATCCCACCTTGCGCCAATCTCTGTGCGCGGGATGTCATCGCCTATTGTGCCTGCAAACCGCTTTTGCCCACGTACGTAACCTGCTGTACCATCATAAGTATGGCGTAAACATGGCCCTACCTAAGCAGTTTCAACAGCCGAGATGGTGAAACACGGCCTTGATAGCCTTGTTTTACTGCCAACATTGGGCAAGACGTACATAAAACGGACCATGTTTGATCTGTGTTTAAAAACACGTGGCAAACTTGGCCATTTTTGGGCAATGTTGGCAGTAAAACAAGGCAAACCACGTTGTGTTGCGCCGCGGAAGATGTTTACCTTGTACCTGAGTATAATTGCCCTGGTATGGCCCGGTTCGAACAGCATTCACGCGAACACAAGGTAGACATCTTCCGCGGCGCACATAGCCCAAATCAATGCCCCAAATGCAAAACCCAATGGGGAAACGACCCAAACATGGTCATGTCTAGACCATACCTTAGGGTGCAGGCGGGCGTGCCAAAAAAATCGGGCATTTTGGTGAAAAAACAAAGTTGAGCTCAAAAGAAGGGGGCTTGGGCGCAGACTACAATGGTGAAAACGGTTTGTTGAAAGGTTGTAAAGGCCTTTGGAAAAAAGGCCTTTATTATGTGGAACTTCAACTTGCGAGAACAAAAGACAAAACTAGAAGACGACGGAAACTTGCGTTGCCCTGGGGCATGGTCATGCGCGCGGCGCGATTCGAATCCGACTGATCGACGAATCCAACGCCTGGCGATCGAAAGTGCCAAAGTAATTTCAAGTTGGGGCGTCCGATGCGAATACGAAATGCGTTGACCTCGAGTGACCGCGAATCCCGCTTCCCTTCCCCTTCTCATCGATCCACGGAAACGCAGGCGGCGTACTGCAACGGATAGGGAGGGAGGTGGTGCTTTACCTTGCAGGAAGTCAAAACGGTTTATTAAAGCGAGCGATACCGTTTTAAGGCTAAAATTTACTGCTGCCTGCGAAGCACCACCTCCCTCCCTAGAAACGTAAGTGATTTGAAAAATGCCGAGCGGCATGTTATCCTACGACCAATTTAAATTTGCCCGCGCGAAAATGGGCAAGCTCGCGGACAAGGAAAAGTACCGGCAATACAAGCGCAAGTATGCGCTTTTAAATGCGTCCGACTCCGAGAGCGGTGGCTCCGAGGACACGGACGAGGAGGAGGAGGAGGAGGAGGAGGAGGATTCGGGGGCCGAAAGCAAGAAGGGGAGTGGGCTTGACCGCTTCGCCCTTGCGATGGCCAAGGTGAAGTCCACAGGGGATTCAGTTAAAAATCTTCAGAAAGCGCAAAAAAAGGAGGGGAAGGGGGCGGCGAAACACAGGAGAGACGTCTTCCGTGAGTAACCCAGCCGAAATCCTGCTCGAAAAACACTTGCTAGGGTGTTAGAACATTGCACGAACACAGCCCTGTTCGCCCACCTGCCAGTTGTAGGTAGGGGGTGTACACTGCGTAAATAGGGCAATGTTTGGGTAGTGTCCTGCTTGTGTTTTATGTTGTCCTGTCGCAGGAAGTTCAGATGCTAACGTGGGGGGTGTTTGTGTTTGATTTCACAGACGATATGGTGGTGAAGGGGCATGTAAATCCCTTCCAGGGTCTGGATAAACAGACCCTGGCTAGGGATAGGTTCCGCCGTCGATTGGCGGAACTAATGCCCCTCACCGCCACGTTGGGCTCAAGTGGGGACAACCAGCATATGAAGTTGTCCACCTTGATGCAAAATTTGAGGCGCCGTCACAAGTGGGGGAGGTGGCGCCTCAAGGCGGGGGAGGTGCATGTCTGGGTATGCAACTACATACCCGGGCATGCATACACCACCGCCAACGTGGAGGTGTTTTCCCAAAAGAAAGGCCAACCCACAACGGCCGAGATCAAGGCCGGGGTGGAGGCTGCGGGTTTGACCCAGAACGGCGACGTCCCAACGGAAGGTGCGTTCTTTGCTTGAAATGAGTTTTGTGATAAGTTCTTCGTTTCTTATGTGCAAGTAAGGCCCTGTTCGCACCGTTTAGTACAGAAGTACTATACAGGTAAGGCCATGTTTACACACTACCTATGCAAACATGGCCATGTTTGAAACTAACTTAGTGTTGGTCGTGGCAGCAGAGGATCGGAAGGCAATCCTGCGGGATCTTATCGACGCCAAGGAGGAGGAGGAGGAGGAGGAGGAGGCCAGGGGCAAGGGGAAGGCCGAGCCCAAGGGCAAGGAGAAGGCCGAGCCCAAGGGCAAGGAGAAGGCCGGGCCCAAGGGCAAGGAGGCCATGGCGGGCAAGGGCAAGGAGCCCATGGCGCCCAAGCGCCAAGGGCTCAAGGTGGCCGAAGCCCGAAAGCGGGCGGCCGAACAGGAGGTGCTTGAGCACGGCCGCCTCAAGGTCGGCGACCACGCCTTGCTCATGGCTAGCGAGGACCACGAGGTGGAGGATGAGGAGAAGAGGTGGAAGGCGGGGACACCCGATGTTCCCACCTCTTGGTACAAGGACGACCTCACCCCGCAGGTCCACACCCCCCTGCGCTGCGGGGTGGTGGTGGAGACGGTGCCCAAGAAGCCGGCATGGCACTTTGGGCACCAGGTGGCGGGGGGGCTCCCACGCGACCAGCTGTGCATCAAGGTAAGACCCGAACATGGCCCTACCTGCAATGTTTTCCTACGAAACCGCTTAAACATGGCCATATTCGGACATGTTTACACTTCGAACTAACTTACGCGTGTGCTTGCAGATCACGGAGTTCCATTGGACTCTGTACGACCCGGTCCACCAGGACCGGGTCAAAAAGGCACTACTCTACCTGTTCGGACAGGTGGAGGAAAAAGTGCCTGAGAAGGCAGCTAGTTCAAGAGGCACCTCGATGACTTCCTCAAGGGGAGGTTCGCTACGGGGAGCCTCTTGTGTTGCGTGCCATGGGAGCACGCAACACAAAGGTACGACGACGGAAAGGAGTTGTTGTACTACCACTCCGGGAAGCCCGACGGGCTGAAAGTGCCTAAACCGGCGGGAACCTCCGCGGAGGACGAGGACGATTCCGAGGAGGATGGGGACTATGTACCCCCGCCCGACACGGCGGATGATGATGCGCCCGAAAAGGGGGATGAAGAGGAGGACGAGGACGAGGACGAGAAGGAAGAGCCTCCTTCTCCTGAGCCTCCTTCTCCTTCTGCAAAAGGCAAAAATAAGAGAAAAGTAGACAGTCCTGCAGTGAAAGGGAACAAGAGGAGCAAAAAATAGAAAAATGTACACTTTCAGTAAATATTTTTAATTGAAAAATCATTCAAACATTGCCATACTTACCCTGTACTTGAGCATGGATACATGATAGGTAGGGCCCTACTTACCCTTGTTTATATATAAACATGGCCATACTTACCCTGTACTTGAGTATAGATACATGATAGGTAGGGCCCTACTTACCCTTGTTTATGTATAAACATGGCCTTACCTGACTAGTAATTGAGTATAGATACATGATAGGTAGGGCCCTACTTACCCTTGTTTATGTATAAACATGGCCATTTCCGATCAGTACCTGAGCATAGATACATGATAGGTAGGGCCATACTTACCCTTGTTTATGTATATACACAAACTGATGCTATCTATTTACACTACACAAATGCCATGTCGTACTGCAGGCCTAAGTACTTAGCAAGCTCGTCCTCGCTAGGATTTTCATCCTGGACATTCTGCTTGAAGAAATCTGCTCGAGGGTCAAGAACCACCGCAGTTTGCATGCAAGGATGCTTCACAATTCTACCCAATGTCTAAGTGATTCATGCATTCACGTGCGTACGTATGGTGCGTTAGACATTGGGTAGGTACAAGGTAAGTAAGGGGTAAGTAAGGCCAAAAACCACGACCAAACATGGCCCTACTTGGGTGGTGTTGCGCCGCGGAAAAACTGACTAAACATGGCCATGTCTGGTCGTGGTTTTTGGCCATCCAGACACAAGGTAGATACAAGGCAAACATGGCCCTACCTACGATTCCTAAATTTGTAGGGCATGATTGCACAGACTCTGTCTTTCATGATGAATAGACCTCTGAGAAATGGTGTCTGAAAAATCAATTGACAATAACTCAACCTTTTGGTATGATGTAGAGCTGATGATGTTCAGTTGCACTTCAATTGTTTAATGTGCACTAATGAAATGCCTCGTGATATATAATCTCACAGAATAGGCATTGCTCAATGGCGATATGATCAGATATGTAATGATCAATGAAGACAAGATGGTTGGTATGGCTCATTCAGTAGGCATAATTACCTCAAAGAGATGCCTATACACGGATACATATCAAGACATAAGGGCAATAGGCTTATTGTATAGCCTTCAAGGCAGCTAGCATTTATGCTGCATTGGTCAGCTCAGTGGCTTTGACCTTTCTAGGTGTTGTACTCAGGCCGTGGCCTGCATATTGCATTGAGTAATCTTGACACCTTTAATGATCCAATCAGATGATATGTATGAAGTATCAAGAATGGTTGCCCTTTTCAATGATCATCGGTGGCAGAGGCTATAGTGCTTGCACCGTGTCAGTATACAATTCTAGTCTGGATTCATGCTAGACCAGATGTATACAATGTCTAGGTCTTCAAAATCAAGCTCATTTGAATGTCATGGCTGATGTATGTGTCAACTTTCATGGAGTTCTGCATGGTTTGACTGTATATAGTCAGGCTTACCAAAACAAAAACAATGATGCAACTTACTTGTTTTATTATTTGTCTTTATTATTTATTATTTATTTGGTTTTTAGTTGTATTTCTAGCTTATCATCTTCCCCCCTCAAGGAAGTGTATTGCTAGGCGGTTGTCAAGCGCCGTTCAAATACAACAGAGGTCCGACCTCTATGTGATGACGTGGAAGCTTTCTATGAAGCTGGATAGCAGTTCTCAGGTTGCAGCCCATTGCACCGAAGGTGCATTGCAGTTATTGGGATGCAGCCCGAATCCACGTCATCAGCGTGGGTCATATAGTGCCCAAGCATGTGCTGTATATATACAACACTACCCTCCAGCGGCGAAGTGGCTTGCTATTACCATCATCGTATGCTGTGGGATATCAATATATGATCAGAGAGCATGGATATATATATATATGTACCATGTTTGTCAATATCGGAGAGATTATGTCTTCTTTAAAATCCTCATGATTATATGTATAATGGTGCTATACTGATGTCAACACCTTCTCTCAGAGTGATTCATTGATTTCAGATGTGATGTCGTGGCATAAAATATGTCCACGTTATTGGCACGAGTCATGTTGTGTCCATGCATACACGATCTTAGCACAGGTCACAATACAGTGCCCGAGCATACGCGATTTTAGCGTAGGTCACATTGTGCCTCTGTTTATTACATCTGAGAATATATGTTACTCATCTTTGTGAGTCTAGACAGCATTGTGCTGATTGCAATGCTTTCTCTGGTGACTTATATATCACAGATTATACCTATATGGTGATCAGTCCAGTGCAATATTTTGTCACCGGAATGTACAGGGATTGTGAATGATTGCAATCCAGCCGGAGGAATAATCTCAACAGCTTATTCTGTACTAATGAATTCATCGGAGTTGTACTCATTTCGACGATTCAAAAACCCATGTCATTGTAGTGATGACAACTCATGTGAATATATAGGGTTTTTATCAGAATGCTTTTATGTGATGTCAACATATTATGAACAATTCACTTGCATCTCAGGACAAAGGAGTTACGCTTGGAAGGTCTTGCATGGTGGTCACCAACAGTTATCAGCTGTTATTCGGGTGCCAAATTCTGCCTTCAGCACTGGAACTATATCAACCAGTCTTACAGCGATGCACTTGTCCTTCCCACTCTATGAACGGCTATAATGCCAAAGTATATCAGGTGGGATATATATATATATATATATACATTATATAACTATCATCTTCTGATCCAGGATATGCAATTAAGCATGGTATCAGGTTATATGTTATGTATATAGTTCAGCATTTCAAACTTACTCGAGAATGTAAATGCTGAACAAAAGTCAACTTATATTCATTGGGATATAGTTTCCCATCCGAGTTTACACTTTATTAGTGATGGTGGATTTAACGTTGTACAGATTTCAACGTTACTTGTGGATGCAGTGATTTTATCAAAAGCAATCCATCAGAAATCACCAGATCGGAATATAAAATGGATATGTGTGTAATCCTATCCACCTTCTTCCCCCTTTGAGGAAGTGTGAATACATAGGCAGTCAGTTGCTTATATATTTCATAGCGTGTAGCTTACAGTTTATAGCATGCAGTCCTTATAGGAAGCAGCTGTTACAGTTTTAGGGTTGTTGCCCAACAGTTCTTGGGTTGTTGCCCGACAGTTCTTGGGTTGTTGCCTGATATATAATCATGTCCGTGCTGATTACAGCATGATATGTTAATGCCAAACACGAAGTGTATCCAATAAATAGGTGGCATTTAGGGCATATCTGGTTACAGTGGCCCTTTCACCCAATAATATGATTAGGGTGTTACATGATATCAGTAACCCTAAAATAGGTAAAAAATAAGCAGTATAATTTTTTTGCAAAGGTTTTTAAGCAAAACTGCATTTAATACCTAAATAAATGTAAGGTGGTTTTCAGAGGGTACGTTACACCCCTGACACACACATTTAATTTTAGGGTTGTTACAGGGTGTTACAAGTGCTGTATAAATCAGGGAATATTCAGATATAGCTGAATAATCAGATCAGCAAAAAAAATCCACACACATTTTTCATTTTGAAATCATGCGTGGAGGATTTTTACGTATTTTGTTACAGCCAACATGTATACCCCTATATATTACACACCTAATATCTAGGGTGTTACACGAGATATGACCATGGTCATTATGTTTTTCTGATACCTTAATAGGTATATAATCATAATTTAAAATAAAATGGGCACACATTTTTCATTTTGAAATCATGCGTGGAAGTTTTTTACCCATTTTACAGCTTTTTTGGCTATCTGATATATTGCCTTGGTGACATATCTCAGTGTATATGTGGAATGTAAAGTACAGAATCACTGCAATAAACTTCACTTTGGCACATGATAAATTTCATGGCAAATAAGTGAATTGTGCTGTATATCAACATCTATGGTTGATAGCATTTCTGGGTTTTACTGATTTAAACCCATGGCAGCAATTGTACATTCTGGTGATATATAAGTTATCAACTTAAGTGGGAACATCCAGTTAGGAACATCCACTTTAGTGATATTTGTCAATCTATGATCTGTTCTGAGCATAGGTCTGTGCTCTAAGATTTATCAAAATGATATTTCTTATTTAGAACATATCTGGACATTGCTTGATACAATCACAGCAATTTAACACAACACATTTGTATGTGTGTGTTGTCCTTAACAACTATTATCAGATGTCATGTAGATACTGATCTGAGAGTTGCATGCATTTGAACTGATCAGATCTGAATCAACTGTCAATATGCAACGTAGTTGTTGGTATTGCTCCAGCGATGATATGTGGAATGACGAGTGGACTGCACCCAACAGTTACCAGCTGTTTAATGGGTGCAGTATCTTGCCTTCGGGTCTGGAGATAACTCCATCCAGCCCTACAGCATTTTGTCTTATCGTGCTCCCTTATCTATCGCAATCACTGACATTTTCCACGCACATGTGTTTGGAAAATGGTATGTACATTATCATACTCATAGTAGATATTTAAGTTAATCAATTCACTTTGAATCAGTGAATGTTAATACATACAATGCAGTGTGTGTGTATGCATGCAGTGCTTACTGATTAGCACTTTTGTCAGTGTGTGTGTGTGTTAACTTTTACACACTTTACAGTAGGATATGTTCTGGATATTACAATATCCTAGACAATTCATCATGTAAGATAGTCAGCATACCATGCACTGAATACATCTAACATGATATATCAAGTTTAGGGATTATTGTAATTCCATAATAATCTCATTACAAAATGAGTTGCTGGGTATATTTCACATACAGCTCCGGTGAGTATCCTTTCAATAATCCACGGTAGAACAATATGTTGTCCGAGGAGTATCTCGACTCCACCGGGTCACATTGAGCTAATTATTGTGTTTAAGATTACTGAATAGGCACCTTATACTGTATGGGTTCTAATATAGTTTAGCATGCACTGCAATGTGCTTATGCAATGTTCATGTATTACAGCATGATGCTAGTATACCAGTTGCTAACGTGATCAAACTGATATATATACACTACAGCTGGTATCGTGATCAAGCTGTATTATTAATGCATGCACATTTCACAATGTTGCAATCACTCAGCATAAAATGTATACATGGTATAATAATGCATGTACTGCATGTTGGTGATTGCTGCAAGTGAATGGTGTGCCCAACTTAGACAATGGTGTGCCCAACTTAGACAATGGTCCACACTCACATATTGTGCACACATTATTATATTTCTGATGAGCATGAATGCTGATGATTAAGAATATTTGTGCAGTTGATCTTAGCAACATCTCGACATCATCATCATCGCAAATTGAAATCTTTCATAGCACGATGCAAATAACTTATGCAAAAGGGCGCGCTGCTGATGAAAAGCATGTATTGTCGTCGCCATTAATCAGCGCATTATACGAGCGCTGACATGTATACGGATCAAAATTCCGTCGATGACCACTATGCCATATATCATTCTGAACAATTTTCGAGCGTGATTCATACAAGCGCGCGTATGTAATTGGTATGCATGCTGTAAGCTGCGATCCACTTATGCAAAAATATGCGACCATCGCGCATGCTGCCAACCGCAAATTAGTGACCATCGCGCATGCTGCCAACTGCAAATTAGTATATCGCGCATCAACATGTATGAAGCCGTACAAAAAGCAATTTGGTGCAATCATGAAAATCGTGATGCTGCGCTGATGACTTTCCGCGCGGAAACGATTTCGCTGCTGATTCGTCGCATCTGAGAACATGTATACATTTGCGAACCATTTATGCGAGTACGTCTCATTGCTGCGCAGATGTATGCCATATGCACACCTTATCGTGTAGTATGTGCGATCAGCTGTTTCTGCGAGTGCGCTTCTGTGAACGCGAAAGTTTTCTCACACGCTATCTTCGCTATTGCAGCAGATATATCAATATTCAATTTATGCGAGTGCGTCGCCTTATGTGCTCCGCAACCTGTCAACACAAATTAATGATATCTATGCGCTGCACACAATTGAGTTCTCGTATCGTGCCTTGACGAGTTCTTTTAGAATACCATTATGTTAGGGCTGATATGCGAGCCCACAAATATTATACAATATATCAAATAAACACTGTGCTGTTGAACGGCACACACAAGTGTAACAATCAAGCGGGTTGTTAGTTGCAGTCTCTGGATAAAGAACTGCTGAAGCACGACGCTTCCTCACTTTGTACCATACGTCTCCCATCATCTTAGATGGTACCGCCATTGGGTTGTGAACCCGAGACGTAGGTTGAACGACCAGTATTGTAATAACGACTAGTTCGTTCATACTGCGCATGCGTGTTCCGCACATGCTTAAAGCAAGATGGTTCTTGTTTGTATTCAAGATGTATCTTTGCTTTGCCATCTTCGAGTTCGACGTACGAACTCTCGATGACAGGGATGACAGATGATGTGACATTATCATCTGGCGACATGTACAGTCATCGTCGACCGTACTGACGACTGTCATAATAATATATGACGCGACTCGACATGTACAGTCATAGTCGACCGTACTGACGACTGTCATAATAATATATGACACGACATGACATGACATGGTATGACATGTCTGACAGGTATGACACGTATGACATGTATGACACATATGTCATCGGTCATGACCCTGACACGCGCTGCCCTTGAGGTGGTGCGCATGCTCCAGGAACGCTCAGAACCCTTTGACTCTTTTGAGTCGCTGCTGGCGGTTCGCATCCCCAGCAGCGAGGATCCTGACCGTGGCATCCGTGAGTTCAATGGCCTGTTGCGGGACGTTCAGCGTTCCCACAACTTGCCAGAGGACGCGGTGAAGCGGCAGTTTCTCAAGGCTCTCGGCAATTCGGCTTCATACCGTGACTTGGCTAATTCCTTGGCTCGGGCTGACCAGCGGCAGGGCGTGTCTCTCTTGACTATTCAGGCTCGTGTGCGGGAGCAGTTCCGCCACGGCCTGAAAGTCTCTGACACCCGTGTCTCTGCTCTGTCATTCGGCGATGGCGCGTCCGACCTGGCTGCGGCGTTGTCCAGTCTGCAAAAGCAGCTGGAGCGCATGCAGCAGGACATTCGTGACCTAAAGCGACAGAAGCGGGAAGGGGCACCGCCTGCGGGCAAGCACCTTACCCGCTCTGCTGCTAAGCATCATCGTGCTGGTGTTAAGCCGCTTGGCACCGCTCCTCCTGTCTCGTTTGACAAGAAGAGCGGTGCCTCCGTGCCTCACTGCAGAAATGCGGAGTGTGCACAGAGTGGTTTGAAACACTGGCATGCTGAATGCCCCAACGGCGGTCCTCAGTCTGCCCACTACTGTGGTGCAATTGAGGACTATGAGACTGACTGTCTGGCTGTTCGTTTCCAGCGTTTCTATGACGCTGGGGATGAGCATGCCTTCGAGTCGCTCTGCACGATGGAGGGTCGCCCGGAGGTGGTCGAGCTGTCGGCACATTCCTTTGTGCCGGCTGAGCCCACGTCTCTGCGGCACTTTCAGGATGCGGCGGCTTCCGCTCAGGATGCGGCAGCTGACGATGACGGCATGGCTCAGTTTGGTCTGGCCACATTCCACTCGGATGCGCGGGGCTCGATTCCGCCACCGCCTACGGTTCGGCATCCCTCTGCACTCGTGGCTGGTGGTGTGCCTGCGGCTCATGACCCGCCAGTGGTTGTCCCTGGCTCTCTCGGCTTGCCTGGCTCTGTCCCGTCACTCCAGCTTGGCGACTCTGCACCGGCTCCGCTGTTTGCTGGCATGAGGATTGAGGCTTCTGACATTGGCTCTGAGGTCTCTGACAATGACCAAGGCTCTGACAATGACTCTGACGGCGGGCAGCGAGTGGCTTTTGGCTCCTTCGGCACTCTTGGGCATGGCTCTGACTCTGACCTTGCTGACGGGGGAGCATCGCCAGCAGCAGCTCCGGTGTACCGTCCGCGGGCTCCGCCGAGCTTTCTCCGGTGTGCATTAATGTCTTCGGTGCTTTGTTGCTCTCTACTGGCCAGCGCTACGGCATCTCTGGTTGCCGTGGGCGGTGGTGACAGGGGCCTGGTTGAGCCCGGAGCCACCGTCCGTCGGTTTACTGGAGATCTCTCTGCTTCGATTCCACCACTTGGTGCTGCAGACATCCGTGATTGGCCGCCAGACGATGGAGTTCTCATGTGTGCTTCTTCAATGCTCAAACCGCCGTGGGAGTCTGCCTGTTTAAGTTCTTCGGTTGCTTTACTTTCTGCTGTGGATCCACCTTACCCACTTGGGTCTGGTGGTGCTCAATCTGTGACAGACAACTTACAATTCACTTCAGGATTCTTATTTACTTTGCATCCGACCGCTGAACTCAGCCCCGCTGACCAGCCTCAAAGTGGCTGAGTTTCTTAGCATTTATCCTGGCAGCTTGATTAGCTTTAGCCCAGTAGTGGGATGACCGGGTCAAGACCCCGGCACCCAGCTAGAAGTGATCGGTTTCCACCGAAGTGAATGTTAGGTGTTTGTTTGTTATCTCGTGGCTGTATATCCTGTACCTGCTTTGCTAGGTAGTCACACCCACGGGTGGTGTGCTGGACTTCGGGTTTAGGCTTAGTTATTATGGGCTCTGACTAGCCCCTAGCCTGACCCTGCTTCCGTATCGTGTCCGTGACATCCTAGCACTGTACTGTACAGTAGTACCGTACAGTAGTACAATCTTGCTTTACTGTCTGGGTTTCCGAGAGCATAAAGCCTCGGCCAGACACTGTTTATGTGATTATCAGTTTGATGCTCAGCGAGCTTAGCCGGACAGCGTATCTGTCTTCCTCGCAAATGATGAATAGTTGCATCGAACTAATCGAGCGATATGAATAATTGCATCGAACTAATCGAGCGATATGAATAATTGCATAGAACTAATCGAGCGATATGAATAATTGCACCGAACTAATCGAACGATATGAATAACTAGTTCAAGCCCGATTAATCATGATACCTATCGATACCTATCATGATATCTGTCGATATCATATGTGAGTTGTGATAGACTGTGAATATGCACTAGCATGCAGTTAGCCAGTTACAGGCATACAAATTGTGAAGATAACAAGCGTTGTTCATTTAGTGTTAATAGATGCCATTAAAGAGTGCTCTAACGTGCCCTCTTTAACGGACTTTCTAAGGTCAGAATGCATCTGACCACACGCACTGAACGTGCGTTCTACCCCTGCAGTGCTCGCCGGAGCGGCCAAAAACTGCCTAGCCATCCTAAACATATTTGGCAAGTCTTCCTTATGGGTTTTCCACCAAACACACGGGTCAGCGTTCTTGTCACAAGCAGGCATGTTCTGGTATTTGGTGAACTCATCCTCGACAGAGATTTCAGTCGCTCTAGTTTCTACCTGTGAACTAGGCGCAGGATCTTCAAACTCCTCATCGTCACTGTCATCTAAGAAAGTGACAAGCTTGCTCGTGACTGGCTTGGCTACTGGCACCGCAGCGGGTTCTTGCGCTGCCCGAATCTCCGCAGGCTTAAAGTTAAGCAAGAATGCCGATCGTGCCCAGGACACTGTCCCTTGCTTCGTGAGGGTACCTTTTTTCCACTTCTCGAGCTGCTTGAAGTCTAGTTTCTTGTATCGGGGGTCCAAGTAGGAAGCCACCGAAAAGTCTTCCAACTTACACACCATCAGGTTCCTAAAGTACCTATCGATCACGACACCCAATTTCGTTGTGCATCAGGATCCCACGCACTTCGGAAATTCTTCAAACGTTGGGATCACACGCAACCTATACCATCGATAGTTACATAACCGGCGATATCGAGCTTGGGAGGGTACAGATAGAGGAAGTATTGACGCACCTTTCTTCAATGGCACTTGCCAGCTTTGCACGAGCCTCAATCACTTGCGGGTTGTCGATCTTCCTTAGCACACCATCGTACTTCACAGCACTCGTGGGCCCCAACTTGTGCACCAAATGTCCCACCACAGGCAGCACAAGGCTTAATGTGGGAGAGGAAGTCGTTTGCATAAAGTCGATCGCGTTGGTAGTCAACTCCAGAAGATATAACGACTGCTTCACGATGTCCCACTCGTGCAGATCCATCTTGTGGTCCCCATACCGACTGCCGTCGGGATTGGCCACAGCAGTGGCGGCCTTCCTGGGGTGCTCAACGTCATAAAACTGAACCGCTTCCTGCACAATTATGCCACAACCAAATAATAAGATACATATACAACGGCAATATATATGTCACAATACACGAATACAAGAATGCATATGAGTGTGTATCAAAAGGTTCACGCTCGTTGGCACTTACCTGGTTCTCGACGAACCACTTAGCTTGATTTCGGGCTCCCTTCCAACCGCTGCGCGTTACGTTATCCTGCGGCGGTGAAGTGGCGGACAACCCGTACACGTCCTGGCACTCATGCAGCAACTTCCGCCCAATCACGGAATGATTAAAGTGTGTGGTCATGCCACGGAGTTTCGTGAACGTCTCCTTCACCCCGGGACACGATAAGTACACGAGAACACACAAAGCCAACAAGTGGCAATTGCATTCGTGCCCATCAAAACACCTCCACCCAGAAACGATGTTGGAGGCGCTATCTGATGTGGTGGCATGTACAAAATCAGACACAGTATCCTTCAGGACACTGGGAAGCTCCTCCGACGAGCCCGATTCGGTACTTGGGCTCGCATCCTCCACGTACTCGCCAACGCCCATGTTGGCCGCACAGATCTTGGTGGCACGAGCGATTTCCGGACCAGTGTGCCTAACGTCTCCAAACGGAATAGCACCCAATAGCTTCTCGTGGTACTGCATATTCTCGTCTAACCAGAAAATAAGAATCCCAAAAATCGCTATCCCTCTCTCAGACCACAAGTCGCCAGCGATTGAAGGCAAGACACCTTGGGAAATTAGCAGTAACAACTCCGCCTTGACCTTCTGCCTACCCTCGACAGACAACTCCAAAATGTATTGTGTTACCAATTTGTTAAGTGGGTGGCGTATACCCCCCTTGGAATATGAAGTCGAAGATATCCCGTAGCTCTGGGTCACTCTCGCCGATCTTGAGAGGCCTGTTGTTGCGCACGATCCATAAAGCGAACTGCGATGCACAAAGCGCACAAGTCAGCGAATGCCGCGTAATGCCCTTAAACCGTTTCCTGGGTCATATATGACCCAAGGGTACCTAAAATTGATTTGTGAAGCCGTCTAAAATCCAAAAATGCTTTTGAAAACAGTTTTGAAAAGGTCTCCCTTATGCGCATCAAACTGCGTGCCCAATGTCCCTCAAACCTGTGGCATGCTTCGAAGATCAAACGATGAAGAGTGTGAAAATCGTTTGACGCAACACACGGTTATGGTTTGCGCGTATAAATACGCATGTTCAACCCTATTTAGGTCACTTTACATCTTCAACACATAGCTAGGCGTTATGCAAAACATGCTAGGGTCATGATTAGGGTTCACACGGGGCAGTGGATACGCATTCAGCGCCGCAATGCGTGAGATATACATTCATTGGTGACATCGCATTTCACTCGATGCTCAATTTTGAACAATGCAGTACGATGCGCCTTTGAAATACGTTTCAAGTGGTATGCTCAAAACGGAAATCGGCCTTCGTATGCGGCGACTATATGGAAAACACCGATTTCAACCAAAACCAAAAATAGTTATAACGGTTTAGGGGGGAAAAAAGTTCAATCGTGGACACACGCACCTTCTTGTGGAGCTCATCACGTCTCTCCTTGGAGACTGGGGGCAGCATAGCCTCCAAGGTGCCAGCTTTCGGAGAAGGAGCGGTGGAGCACGTAGAAACGTCGGTCGGCCTCGCAACTGGAACACTGTCGCCCTCGGCTTCAATCATTTGGCAGTACAAGTCCTTGTGGATGTGGGCGAGATGACTCCGTAGGTTGGAGGTATTCCCACTCCACGTTGGCGACAACCCAGGGCCACATGACTTGCAACAAACGGCCGTGACCTTATCGGGCTGATCAGCAGATAAGCGAACTTTGTAATATTTCCAGCAGGCAGCCTTACGCTTGCCACCCAATCCTTCAACCCAGTCACCAGTCGCCAAATCCGTTCCAAGGTCTCCTGCAACGAAAATGAACGAACAACGAACGAATCGCACACGATCAACGAAACTCAAGAACGATGGAAGAACGCAACTGCGTGTTGCAGGCGTCAAAACTAGGTACGTAACAACATAGCAAGCGAAGAGATCACCGACCGGCTCACCTTCTGAAGATGTGCCTTGAGACTCAATGGTCTCATCGCGATTCTTCCTTTTCTTCGCTCGGTTGTTTTTTGCATCCTCTCGAGCCTTGTCCTCCCGCTCCTTACGAAACGCTGCAATGTCTTGCTCAAGGCCGGCGAGATTCTCTATGGGCTCCCAACTGTCAGCATTGTCACCGAAACCTTCCCATCCTATCAACCAAACAGGCTTGCCCTTTGCTGTGGCCTCGGCTTTTATTTCACGCACAGTAAAAGTGACATCGTCGCTGCCAATTAAGTCGTAAGGGGTTTTCTGAGTTCGCTTGACTGGACCCTTGCCTTGAGCACGAAGAATGACCTCTCCCTCTGAGTCACCACCTGTGCGCCTACGCTTCGGACCTTTTCCACGAGGCATGACTGCGAAAGGAAGGTACAACAATAACGGCAGACGAGAGGAGCGGTAACCCGCGCGGTGTAATAATAAGACCAACGTGAATGAATCAATGGAATCGGCCTTTTGAGGCTTTGAGATCCACCAGTTCTAGGCTATAGGGGGGTATCATGCCAATCAGACGAAGTGTTTGTCTTATCCTGGGATATATGAAAACTGGTTGTCAATTGGTGGGAAAACTAGATGAATGGGACCACCCAGATCGATTCCGGATTTGAAAATTTTGGATATGCATCGCGAGTATCATGATATATCGCGATATATGTCTGATATATCGCGATATGTGGCATGCATCACGATATCGATTAATCAAATAACAAAAGCGATTTGAACATATCGGTTGATAACGATAGTTGTTCCAAACATATCGAACGATAACGATAGTTACCGCGAACCTATCGATTGATAGTGAGAATTGAAACGAACTAATCGAACGACAGTAAATAAGCACGATAAGTCATTTGAACTAATCGAACGACAACGATAAGTCCGATTAATCGATTAATCGCACTTATCGTACTATCGATACCCTGCCTTGATTGACACTGCTCGCGACTATTGGCATATTTGTAATAACGAATGATGATATCATTGAATGATCGGATGGCCTAGTGGAGATCTCCAATTTGAGATCGACAGCGCCTAGTGCTTACTGTGACACGGTTACCCCCCGCCCGCGCCCGCGCCCCCGCCCGCCCGTACAGCACGCTTTAGATTTATATTAATTTAAATAAATCTTGTTTATACAAACACTTCTTGCGTTGGAATGCGTAGAAGGTAGAACCGGACACTCGAGCCCTTTTGACACCTGATCCCAATGTTGTTCCCGTTCCTGTTATTTCAAATACAGCCCGCTGAGTGGTCCACGTCATAGATGCCCCGGCCGGGGAAAAGCGGTCTCCACATCGTATCTTGTGCAAGGGAAAATAGCAGGTCGATCCTGTTATTTTTCATGGGAACACTGACTTTCACCCCCCATAAGGGGGGAGGTCTGTGGTGCCCTGTGTCACCCCTCGCCCGCTCGGATGTCACTTGCAGTGCCTGCTGTTTTCTCCGCTCGTGTGTCACGGTCCGTCCGCCAGCTTAAAACTGTGTATCTCCCAGTTTAATCCGACTTTAGCCGAACCGAGAAACCCTACCTCACTGCCTTCACATTTTGCAGTGCAAGCATATATATCACTATATTATCTGCTTTCACATCAGGTCTGGACCCACCTACGTTCAGAGGTGTTGTTTCTTACGTTCCGTCCTAAGCCGGCGTAAACCCGTAACCGGTTTTAACCGCGACGATCACAAAAGGTTTTAACGGGGGCTTTAACCCGGTGAAATCCCGACCGTGGGCTGCTCCCTTTAATATTGCCGAACTGACAACATTATTTCGTCGGCCCGACATTTGGCAAAGTTCCGCAGCCAGGCGATTAGTAGAGGTTACCTCTCGAGCATTCCTCTCTTACAACATAACTCACTTTGATGCATATCTAATAGATATACACAGGCCGAGTGGTAGGACACTCAATGGAAGGCAAAATATAGCATAATAAAATACGATAGGTGTTTTATTAGGGGTTCGGTTTGCCGAACTGAGCTGCCGAAAGGAACGGGTCCATCGAACCGTGACAACGGAACTGCAAGTGACACTCGCAGTGGGGGGGGGGACGCAAGGGGCATCACCGATTGTCACCGTGGCACACAGTCAGGCCCGGTCGGTATGACTCTCGTCTGCTCCAAAATTTTGTCGTTCACTATGCCACCATCAGGGTCGTCTAAATCCGAGGAAAGTTTCGCATGGTGGTATGTTAGAGTGACCCAGGAAAAACAACATCGCCACCACCGGGTCTACTCCCCGGTCGTCAAGTACATATGAGTATATAAAAATTTCACTATAACAATATGTTTATTTATTGAGTCTCAAGTCCTTAAGTATGGTAAAGGTCCTTAAGTATGCTAGCCCGTAACCGGTTTTAACCGCGGCGGCCAAAAAAGGTTTAAACCGGGGTTTTAACCGCAGGTGCTCCGGGTTTATGCCGGCTTAGGTTCCGTCCGCTTCGCGCCCCGCGATTCTATCCGACACTTCAACTTAGTACCGACATTTCAACTAGTACCGACACTTCAACTTAGTACCGACATTTCAACTAGTACCGACACTTCAACTTAGTACCGACACTTCAATTCCGACATTCGACCTCCTTGCCTTCGCAAAGGTCACCCCTAGTACCGACATTTTCTTAGTACCGACATTTCTCTTAGTACCGACACTACATCGCACTTTTTTGTGCGTTACCAATCAACTGGACCGACATTACTTTTTACCCGACATGGCTTCCGCTCGACGTGAGACAGTTGATTCCGCGCTTCGTGCGGCACGTGCACGCACTGGTGCGTCACCATCCCCATCACCGACGGCTTCGCACTCTACACCATCTTCGAGTGCTCGACCCCGCCGCATTGTGGGGACTTCATCCTTACGTGCAAAACCGACATCAACGATTGAGGCTCCAACAGCTTTTGATTTCGTCAATGACCCCGACGTTTTGGTTACTACGCCTGTGGAGGAGGGCCGCGAGGAGGAATTTCGAGATCAGCTTTCTTACGCTTTTACGTATGGGAGTGACCTCGTGAACTTCCTCAAGTCCACTGGTTTCAAACTTCCCGCTGGCTACACCCTTGACAACGACACCGCCGACACTGACTTCGTTGCCTTCACCGCTGGACTGGCTCACGTCATGTTCCCGATCTCGTACGCGGAGTCGGCCAAGCTGCTTGACCTGGAGCACGACCACGACTTCTACCACTCTACTGTGAACGAGATCTTGTTCTGCCTCCTGCCTCACCCCCTTCGTGGTAACGCGTTATCCGTCTACCACGAGTGTGCGCGTACCCATCCCGCTGACGGCCGCTACGCTCTCCAGCGACTCCGCTACGAGGTCGAGGGCGTGCCCGACGCCGATGGTATGCGTTACTGGACCCAGATGAGGGCCATCGTCCTCTCTGAGACCGTAGACCCAGCTCCACAGCTGGCTACGATTCGACGCCTTTGTGAGCGTCACCGCAAGATCAAGCCGGCGTACTCCGACTCCGACCGCGTCGCTGACCTCTGGCACATCCTGTCCAAGTCCGCCAAGAAGAGTCCCTACGTCGCCCCACTGTACCTGGTGGTGCTCCGCGAGCTGCGGTCAGGTCATCCCTTTACTTTTGACCGCCTCGCACTCCGCATCCGCCTCGCATTCCGGGACGAAAGCCCCCTAGCCACACTTTCGTCCCCGCCGAGCCCCGACACTCGGTCCGAGGGTTCTGGGTACCGCCCTAAGACCGCCACCCAGAAGCCCCAGACCCCTGACCCGCCCGGCCGTCCTACGGCCATGGCACTCCGCGCGAAGAAGCAGTCCGACACGCCGCTTGATGGGAAGTGGGTGGCCGACACCCCCACCGCCTTGTACCTTAAGTGGTCTGGTACTGGTTATCCGTGTGCTGTCTGTTTCCGCGTGTGGGGTGTCACAGATGCTCATCCCGACACTCGTGGTGCTTGTCCCTTCGTGTGCATCGAGGCCTTCGCCAACGACAAACACTTGGTCACGTCCAAGCCGGCTCCACCTCGCCCGCCGCTCGACCCGCTGCCTGCGGGCACCGCGCCTGACCCGCCGGTTGTACCCACTGTTGACGCAGCATTCCAGTCCGCGCGGCTCTCGCCGCCCGCACCTGGTTGTGGTGACACGATTGACACCGACGGTGGCGATGCTCTGGTGGTGCATGCGGCTGAAGACCTTGCCCCCCCCGCTTCCGGATGAGCCTGTTGGTGCCGCCCTGGCCTTCCAGGACGAGGACACCGACTGGCCGGCTCTCCGATCTTCACCCGTTGGGGTGCCGCATGTTCCAGGAGCTGGTGGCTACTACCCAAATTCATGGTCCTACCACAAGGACCACTGGGCAATTGCGGTTTCGATCACTAAATCGACTATTTGAGGCACATGCAACATTTGCATATGATATTTATGAGTTAAATGAATTTTATTTCTTATAGCGGCGGCCCCCATGAGACTTTAGGTGTGTGGTTGAACGACACGCTTTAGGGGTGTAATTTCACCAAAAGCTTGAATAAAATGGTGGTCCTACCACAAGGACCACCGTTATTTTGAGTATTAGGAGTCACATGGGGGGCTCACGGTGATGCTCATGGTTATACATCTTGAGTTTATGACCAAATAAGATAACTGAATCGGTTACTTCGCACCCTCATCATCATTTCGGCTCTATTTCAGCATGGCGCATGTTCAACACAATGCAAATTCCGAATTTAGTGAATTCCGGACTTTAGAAATTGGCATTCATCCATTCTAAAATGTACACGCCAGTCGGAAAATAAGATATTTGGATGATGTTAGACTTTCAGAAATTCGCAATACATATATACTTGAAGATTTAATGTGCCGCACACACCAACCTTGCGATATATGCCCTCTAGCAAGCAATTATGATGGCTGGCTGGTCAGCTCGCGTGACCACTGTTTTAGGGGGGAAACCAACGAGCCAATATATTAGAGGGGAAGCCAACGAGCCAACGAGCCAATACGGAATCACCCACCTAAGAAAACAGAGAAATCCAGTGGGTGACCTTTTCTCATCGAGTTGGTACCCCCCGCCAGCGTCAGCGTCATAAGAGAACGCTATGGATAGTGGACCGCGATCTCGTGAGCCAGCCAGCGAATTCCATAACCATCCACGTGGACACCTTCCCTAGCCAGCCCGTTCTCTTAAGGTGTTCATTTTCCGAGAAAATGGACCCTGAGAGCCGTGCGCGGCTTAAAGAATTAAAGCAAGATTTTGATGACGATATTATATCTGAAACAGACTATCAGGAACTTAAACCTTTAAGACAAGTTTTGTGCAAAAATCATGAAAACCCATCAAATATACCATATTTGTCAATTTCCCGGCAAAGTTTTCTTAGTTTAAGAAATGCCTCTCCAGCTAGGTAGCCAGCGGTCATTTTCCTTATTTCAGGCCATCTCATAAGTCGGAAAATCCAGTCAGCTTTTCTCATCGAGTTGGTACCCCCACCCGAAACGTGGCTATTTCCTTAACGTCGGAGTTTCTTTAAATGTGAGTGATTCACGTATATGCATTCCAACCGGGCCTACCGCCCAAATATGATTGGGACATATGTATAGGTTCAATTTGATGGTATCCGCGCAGGTGTAGTGTTGATATATGATTGGTAAAATATTATTGAAGATGAGTCACTAATTTGCCACATTTTGAATGTTCCAAAAGTCCGTTTTGAAAATTTTGAGTGTAGAGGTTTGAATTGCGTTCGTCATGGATATATGGGATGGATATATGCCAAACCAGCGTTCAAATAAATTAATATAGGACCTATATATACCACCTTTCATTGGTTAGACACCACAAATCACAGGAGATGGCCAATTAAATTATCGGAACAATGGTCCTCGTGGTAGGACCAAATCGTCGATTTGGTCCTACCACAAGGACTGCGGGGCAGTAGCCACTGGAGTCGTGATTGGCACTCAGCTCCAAACCCTGGATTGAAACCCCAAATTGACGCATCGCGAGTTAGCAAGTAGCCGTGGAACATTACATTTCTCCTAGCCGCCTGCCCGGGAGTACCGGCTGGCCCTGCAGTGCACCTCCCACCTTCGGGGTGAGGTGGTGTCATGGGAACACTGACTTTCACCCCCCATAAGGGGGGAGGTCTGTGGTGCCCTGTGTCACCCCTCGCCCGCTCGGATGTCACTTGCAGTGCCTGCTGTTTTCTCCGCTCGTGTGTCACGGTCCGTCCGCCAGCTTAAAACTGTGTATCTCCCAGTTTAATCCGACTTTAGCCGAACCGAGAAACCCTACCTCACTGCCTTCACATTTTACAGTGCAAGCATATATATCGCTATATTATCTGCTTTCACATCAATTTTCGCCTGATATTCTTCAGATATAAACAGGTTATGTGACACACCTACCCTACGGACCCCCCTAGCTACCCAATAATCACACCTGTAAAGCAAGATGCATGTCACGGAGACAAAACAAAGATTATACCGCAGGCAATAATACCAATAATAGCCCGCAGGCACACATACTGGCCAGCACGACATACGAGTGCTTCAGGCTACTGCACGTCGGTCTTGGCTAGTGCCACGGCACTGCTCAGTAGCCCAGTATTCAGCTGCTGCTGTCACTGCCACCCTTTCCTCGGTGGACGGCTGGATGTACCTCATGGCCGCTGCCTGAGTCATCCAGTGCCCATGCCGCATGAACTCGGCGAAGGACACCTTCTGGGCCACGACTGTGGCTCCACCAGATCTCATGCTTTGGGTCCCAAATACTGCCATGGTCTCTGCCTCCGTCTTACCCGCCGCCTGAGCCACCATCCTGATGACCTCACGCCTGCAGGCGTGGTAATCTATGTGCCTGCCATTCAGAGGCATCAGATGGCTTCTGCCCGGCGGTTGAGTACTCTCTTGAGTACCGAAGGAAAATATGTTGAACGGCCATTAGACTCGACTATAAGGGTCAATTGACATCTCTTAAAATTCATTCAAGACCCTTTTGAATTTGTCCAAACACGACTACGTGTCATGGTTGAGTTTAGCCGCCTTTACTTGCAGTGCGAACTTGGGGGGTAAATGCCTGAAACTAATTTATTTTCTTCGGTACTCTCTTGAGCACCGACGACAAAATACCTTGCTAGACATGCTTGTTGGCCTCAAGAGGTCGAATAAACCACCACCCTTTTACTTTGAGATGTATTCTAAAGGTTTGTAATGTTGATGCCCACTAGGATGCTGTTTAGCCACACACATCTCAACCTCCGAGTAGTAGTCACTAAAAGAACTTGAAATTTCCCTGATTCGTTTGCGTCTTAATTTTGGGTAAAATTTTCAAATGCATGCACCTTGATGGTTGGAAAATTCCGCGAAAATTCCCAGATATAGTTTACCGGAATATCCAAGTACACTAGATATCAGAAAGTCCCGTACTCGTGTGGATAAACTGTGTGAGATAAACGTAAACCCTAAGCTAGATATACCCGGAACGGTCTCGGACGGTCTCGCTCGGAGTCTAGCCTACCTGTGACACCGCGTGTGTCACAGTACGAACCTACAGATCAGTCAGCAGTCCAGTGTTGGTCCTAGGGATCTGTCATAGGGGCCTGACCGGGACTCCCAGTCAGGGCTGCCTATACAGATTTCAGCACACCACCCCAGCACTGTGGGTGGTGACTGACTAGGAGAGTCAGAAAATGTAAGATGTAAGTGTCAGGGCAGAAGCTAGGTGACAAGTCTAACTGCCAATCCAACTGTGCTATTCTGATACACAAATTGGAAACCTCTAGGTAGCACGCGAGCAGAAGCATACGGGCAATTAAGGCACCGCCAAACAAGTGAAAGGAACCGTGCTAGCAAGTCAGTTTGAAGAATATAAAGTAGTCAAAGCAAAACATAAACCAGATTGAAGAAGTCTTTGAGGTCACAGGAGTTCTGCACACCACCATGTCGGTGTGCCTCCAGAGTGAGCAAGGAGTCAATCAACAGCATCATAGTAGTCAGCGGTGGCGGGTGGCCTCACGGAAGTCCATCCCATAATAGGAAGTAAAGAAGCCAGCACCGTAGTAGTGCTCCACATCCAGAGGTCCGCTCTCATGTAATGCCATACCGTAATAAAATGCCATGCCGAAGCCCAAATCCGCTTGAGATATCCTGAAATGCTAGGAAGCTCAGTCTGTCAGGAGGCTCGGGCGGCTGAAGCAGTGGCACATCGTCAGTCAACAAGAGACCCTGAGCCGGCATCACCGATTCAACAAAATCATTCGTAAAGTAAAATGACGGAGTCTCCCAATCGAGATCACCACCAGGCGAAGGCATCTCCGTAGCCGGTGCACATGCCGACACAGCAGAAGTTGTGGAAGCCGAAACAGCTACACCCGCAAAAGGAATGCATAAGAGAGAAAGCACCGCGAGAGCGCCGATTGCCGGCGTGCCAAAGCCGAAAGGCGGCACACCGCACCCAATAGCACTGGCCGGAGCTCGTGGCTTCACCGCGAAAGTACCGTCGGCGAAATCCTCGTAGTCGTCGGTGTCATAGCCTGTCAGGTCAGTCGGGTGGACGGCGGCGTGATTAACCGTCTGCACGAAGCCTCCGAACTCACCGCATGTCGCCTCCGTGGTGGTCACCCGCGCCGATTGAGTTGGCGCGGGCTGCACATCCTCCACCTGCGAGACAGGCATAGCAGGGGCCGGCACGGCGGACGCCGATGCCGCCGCACCACCTGCCGGAACCTGCCCCTCCGGTGTGATCCCAGCCGTAGCGGTAGGGCCACACACCAGAGCCGACGCATGCTCCTCAACCGCACTCCCAGGAACAAAGGATGCGTGAGTGTAGTGTACCTTTTCTTGGGCGGCCTGAACCTCAGTGGTGAGGGCATCAAGCCGCCGCAAGATGTCCTCGTCGTCCGCACCGTCGGCCGCAGGCTGCACGCTGAAGCCGTAGGCCGACACGTCGATGCCGCCAACCCCGCCCGCGGAAAGCACAGCGGGAGGACCGTAAGCCGACGCCGCACGGGCAAAGGCCTCCGGACCATCATCCGCAGCCTCCTGGAAGACCTGCACAAGTGCCAGTGTGTGGAGACCCTCCGCATCCTCCTCCTCAATAGGAATGCAGAAGGCCGCTGCCGTGGCCGACGAATGCTGGCGCCCACCAAGAGGGCAGTCGCGGTACGCGTGATAGGCGTCCCCTTTGCCCGCCTTGCGGCAACGGTGGCAAATAAAGGGGCCTTGCCTTCATGTTGTCCCTGTCGAAGCCCACAGGCGGCGCCGTGTGCACACCCACCCGATGGCCTCGCGGATGCTGCTTACCGCGCGGCTGTGGCTGCTGCTGTCGCTGGACCGCGCCCGCACGATTGTCTCGCAAGAGCGCGTTCAAGGCGGCGATCTCGTCGAGGAGCACCGCGTACTCAGACGACGTGATAAGCGCGGAGGGCTTACCGCCCGCCCCCGGCGTCTGCTTCTCACGCACTGCCACCCCATCGTCTGACTGCGCCCAGGCCTGAAAGATAGCCACGACGAGGGCCTGAAGCGAGCGGAGAGTGACCCCGCCGAGGTCACCCGCAAGCGGGTGCCGCACCTTCACCGCCGCGTAGAAGATCGGGTCGAGGCGGTTGTAGAGCGACAGCTTGCGGGTCGCGTCGGTGGGCTGCCAGTCAGGAGCGCGGTTATCCCGCACCAGACGTTGCTCACGAGCCAAGATGGGCTGCGGGATAACGTAGAGCCGCATGCTCCTGCTGGTGGCTCTCACGTAGCGCGGCAGGCACGCTCCCCTTGATAATGTCGATAAGGGCGCGACGTCCATCTCGGTCAGTCGAGGATTCCGTACCGCGAAGCCAGGTGTCCGCCACGGAGTTGCGCTCCACGACGAGGGCCAACACGTCGTAGAGAAGCCCATTAACCTTCTCGATAACCAGAGAGGTGGGGTCGTCGAGGTCAAAGGGAGCCAAATCCAGCCCAGCGGACTGAAACTCGGTACGAAGCTGCACCACCAGCTCGGAGAGGCGGTCCGCGTCGTCAGTACCACGATAATGATGTTTCTTGGAACCAAGGATATCCTCGCGGATACCCTTGGCCCAAGCCCGATGTAAACGCCCCTTGTAGACCAAGTCGACCGCGGCATGTTGGTCAACAAGGTGCTTCCGCAACGCGACAGCGGCGTCGGCGTTGCTGGAAGCAGCAGGGGGCACCACAGGCGGGGTGCTAGCGATTGGGGTGTCCCGAACTGCATCTATAAGCCGTATCGAGGCGTCCAAGTCGGAATCCTTCAATAGGCGCTTGCGAGCGCGCGTAGATGCTGCCATACTTCTGAAAGCCAGAGAAAAGATGATGCGCGGTAGCACGTTTGGGTGTCGTGGCGGAAATGGAGGGTAGACGTAACGGCAGAACGTGCGGAGAGGCGAAAAGAGCGTGGGGCACTTGCAAATGTCGATGTGGTCGAAGGTGTCCGGAGCACCAGCCCAAAGTACGTAAACCAGCGGGATCAGCGCAGGCAGAATAACGCAAATGAACATTGCCAAAACCGAGCAATAGCAACGCGCGGTGCCCATGACTCGCAGCCGCAAGAGACGTCTACCGTAAAGTCATGCCTCAAATCCTAGTCGCACCCAAACGCGCAAGTGCGCACCACCTCTTCAAGCGGCTGCTTAGCCAATCATGGCCAAGATAGCAAGTGGAATAAAAGCGTGGATGGGGCCACGACCTACCGGAATATCCAAGTACACTAGATATCAGAAAGTCCCGTACTCGTGTGGATAAACTGTGTGAGATAAATAAACCCTAAGCTAGATATACCCGGAACGGTCTCGGACGGTCTCGGAGTCTAGCCTACCTGTGACACCGCGTGTGTCACAGTACGAACCTACAGATCAGTCAGCAGTCCAGTGTTGGTCCTAGGGATCTGTCATAGGGGCCTGATCGGGACTCCCAGTCAGGGCTGCCTATACAGATTTCAGCATAGTTTGAAGTCGTATACAAACATCGCTATGCTTACTATTGGTAATATATCACACAGATCGCATGATATGGGCCACGCAAAACTGAGATTTTTGTCATTTCGTCCCATACTTAAGGAATCCGGAGTTGAGCCCGTTGGTGCGAGTCATGCATCGCGCAGCAAACAGGGCCATGCATAGCGGGCCACACATCGATCCATGTATCATTATTATGTATGTCTTGAATCTAAGCCACGGTATAGCTCAAACACACTATTCGATGAAAATGATATTCTCATGTGAAAATGATATTGCCTTATTTACCTCATGATAGGATTAAAAAGCCGCATTTTAACAGTCAAGAACATGCAAGTGCAGGTTGTGCATTAGATTTAATGGTTTTATGGTACAAAATTGAGGTCAAATGCACTTTTTCGAAATCTAGGAGGAGTGAAAACACAAAGAACTTTTGACTCAGAATCTATATACACGTTATACACATATTATTTACATGTTTTTTTTCGTCTTGCTTTACGCGTCCACATCCGGTGCTACCGCTACCGCTACGCAATTATCAAAAACTTCGTCTTCATCGGAATCATCCGATTCATTCAAGTCACCTAGGTCCTTGCGCGTGCGTTTGGATTGTTGTGCAAGCAAAGCGACGACTATCTGCGCGTATTGCTCGTTCGGTATACTCCGTTCGGGGTCTTTCGCATCCACATTCCATGCCAGCACTATTTCATTCTTATCGAAAGTCTCGGTAGACGGTCGGTGCCCCGGTGGCGCTGCGAAAGCTCCTGCGTGACTCGCAAGCTGCTTGAGTCATGCCTCGACGGTATAGGGTGAAAAGTACTCTACTCGTAAACATTTGAATAAAGAATGATACATGTATGCATATTTCGGTGTTTTCATTGTACGCATACTGCACTTTTCTACCGTGTTGCCTTTATGTATCCCTATTTCGCGCATAAATATCACTAAACCCTGATTTTTATGAAATATATATAAATCCAAAAATGACATATGATAATGTCATTTTCATCGAATAGTGTGTTCTCAGTCAGTTCGAAAATCCGCCTAAAAGAAATTATCAAAGACTTGAAGACTTTTTCTGCAAAAATGGAAATTTCAAACCTGCAAAAATTGCTCCCCATGTGACAATATGCATGCATCGCGAACACTGCACGTGGTCTGTCGACCGATGGGGCACAAGGCAAGTTAGTTTAGGTCCTTAACCCTTAAGCCGGTATCTGGGTCAGATCTGACCCAGAAGCGATGGCAAAGTATATGCTGATTGGGCAATTGCGGTTGCATACCTTGCATGATTTGTGCACTGGGTTTTTGCACGTACACCGTTGTGTGCATATGTAAGCGTAGCGTACTTGTGCGGGGCACGTATGCATAATATATATCGCACGTACCCGCATATTTGTCGCGAATCAGTTGCACATTTGTACGTTTTTGCGTAATTTTATCTTGCAAACCATACAAAACGCGCCTAAACTGCAACGTTATACTTACCTACGGCTCATCTACAAGCACGCGTTGCATCATGGGCCATGTCCCGATCATTATGTAAGTGATTGGTGGCTATCATCATGGAATATGACCCATAGTATCGCAAAAATCACCACACGTGTCCCTTAAGTATGGAAAACATTGTGAAATATATGTATTTTTAGTGTTTTTTTTTGGCATAAATCCACAGAAAACGATAGGCGGATGAACGCACATCGGTGCAAGTGAATCATCCTTGGAACGTATCATCAAGGTCGATGATTTAATTCCAAAATTGTGCAAAAATATGTCGAGCAGATGTCGTCAACAAAGACGATGAAATTAAATCGTGCCTGTAAAATCGAAAACATTCTAACCATGTGCGCATATAAGAGTGGATATATTCGACATATATCGACATGTAGTGTCGCAAATAGTTGATAATATAGGTATGCAATAATTGGTAAAGCAAACGGGCATTTAGTGACTAAGCATACATCGCAAAAATCCATTACCACAACACATATAGAAACCCCTCGAATTCTAACCACCGGCTTAAGGGTTAAGGTGCTATGCTATGATTGGCAGGCCCCCCCAATCACGTTTAGGGCCTGAAAAAATTATTGCGGCTCGAGTACTCAAGAGAGTACTCAACGCGATTTCAGTACTCTCTTGAGTACTGTCGGGCAGTAGCCACAGAGGGTCCTTGACCGCCTTCCTGCCGTCCCAGCCCTGGAACAAGTTCTACCGGAATATCCTAGTTCACTAGATATCAGACGTCCCGAACTGCGTGTGGATAAACTGTGCCCAAGATAAATAAACCCTAAGCTAGATATACCCGGAACGGTCTCGGACGGTCTCGGAGTCTAGCCTACCTGTGACACAGCGTGTGTCACAGCACGACGAACCTATAGATCAGTCAGCAATCCAGTGTTGACCTAGGAGTCTGTCATAGGGGCCTGCACCGGGACTCCCGGTAAGGGCTGCCTATACAGATTTCAGCACACCGCCCCAACACTGTGGGTGGTGACTGTCTAGGAGAGTCAGATAATGTAAGATAAGTCAGGGCAGGAGCCAGGTTGACATACACCTAACTGCTAATCCAACTGTGCAATTCTGAAACACTTTCTCATGTAGAGCCATACCGTACAAGAAGGCCATGTCGAAACTCAAATCTACCTGAGCAAGGTCCTGAAAGAGGTCAGGGGGCTCAGGCGGCTCAAGCGGTGGCACATTGTCAGCCAACAAGAAACCGTGAGCCGGGTTCACTGAATCAACAAAATCATTCGTAAAGTAAAATGCCGGCGTTTCCCAATCGAGATCACCACCAGGCGAAGGCATCTCCGTAGCCGATGCAGAAGCTGACACAGCAGAAGCCGTGGAAGCCGAAACAGCCACACCTCCAAAAGAAATGCAGAAGGGGGAAAGCACCGCGAGAGCATCGATCGCCGGCTTGCCAAAGCCGAAAGGTGGCACACCGCACCCGACAGTACCGACCGGAGCCCGCGGCTTCACAGCGAAAGTGCCGTCCGCGAAGTCCTCGTAGTCATCCCTACGTTTCTACAGTAATACCTCACCTTTAAGGAAACAGGAATTTGGAGCCAGCCTAGCTTTTTTCGTATTTTTCAGCCCCACTGCCCGGCGTCAGCCTCTTACCGAAATTACTAACGAATAGGAAACGCGATTCGAGCGTCAGTCAGCCTCTTCTCTTAAATCCATTTCTTTTTAGGGACTGGAAAGCGCAGTCAGCCAGCGCATTCTCTTAAATTCACCATGGATCCGAGCAGTCGCCAGGAACTGCGAGAATTGCATGCTGACTTGCAAAGTGGGATGATTAGTAAGGAAGACTACGACGACTTGAAGTCGATAGTCATCACGCGTATCAAGGCCAAATCGCCACTCAATGAGAGTCCCAGCGGTGAGACCGAGAATGCATCAATGCAGAGTGACACGGTTGAGTTGGTTGAAGACTCGGATGAGGACCTTCCCGCAATTATGGATATCCCAATTGGGAGCGAGTCAATATCAAGTGCCACTATTTCCGAATCGGTAGTCCCTTCTCCAATCGCGAAGTCCTTAGCGACGAAAGTAGCAATAGATCCGAAAAAGCGGAAAACCTCGCGTCTCTTCGATCACGGTTTCACGCGCTTTGTGAAGACTAAAGGGAACGAGGTGGTGGAGGGGGCGTATCATGCAACATAGTACTGTAGCTATCGTGCATTAACCAATAATCCTTAATAATAAACGCGGTGCAGAAAAAGCCTTTATTTGCCATTGAAATTTTCCAGAATTTCATGAAATATCGACTATAATTTCCTTAGATTCAGCTACAATTTCCTTAATAATAATGGAATTTTCTGATGTTCAGCTAGCCTTCGTTTCCTTAATATGACATTCCGATTTCCGTTAACGAAATGATTCGGCAGCCTTCATTTCCTTATTTGGGTACATTTTCTTAATGTTTTTTTCCAGCCCAGCTTTTTTCGCATTTTTCCGGC
>LGRX02004231.1:0-50016 GCA_001247695.2 Cymbomonas tetramitiformis
TGATATCCTCGCAATGTGTGGGGCCCCACTTGGGCTGAATGTCTACAGCAACTACTTCGCTGTTTGGAAATTGCTTAGTGAACTGCCTCTCGACTGACCCGGTCCCACAAAACAATACAAGAATCTTAGACTGGCCGACTGGCTCCTTCTCAAGTGCTGCGGCTCCGTTGACTGGCGGCAGGGTGCTCTGAGCAGATACTCTCGCGAAAGTTCCTACTTCCTCATCAAACCTCTCTTCTGGCACCCATGGCATTGCTCCGTCTACCTTGAGCTCCTCCGATAGCGTGGTCCATACCGCTCCTGCGGACTCGTCGCGTCTCTTACGGACCCTAAGCTTCTCTAGCTCCACTCTCTTAGCCTCGATCCTCTCAAACTCCAACAACGCTCGGTTGGGAACACCGGGCCTGCCGGCTCCGTCCCACTCCAGATCCTCTCGGGTCTTCCACTCGTTCTCACTGCGGGGCAATCCTGTCCACTTGACCAGGTACTCTGTCCACCTCCTGCCCTGGCGCTGGCGCGTGCGCGAACGCTCCACCCTCTCGACGTGGGTTTCCTTGCGCCCGCTGACGTCCAACGGAGGAGGGGGAATCTCCTTAGCTCTCTCAACGAAACGGCTGCCCGACTCTACTGGCGAAAGCCGGTCCACGGTAAACACATCGTGCACTTTCCACTGCTTAGGCGTCTGCAACCTATAGGCCGACGGTGCGCCTCTATCGCTCGCGGGAAGGGCCATCTGCCTGTCGCTGTGAAAGACTTCCAGCACCCGAAGGGGCCCAAGGCGCTTCTTAAGCAATTTCTTGTGCAACCCGCGGTCGCCCGGCTGGGTGAGGTGCGTGGCATCCACCCAAACCTCATCGCCTACCGCGTAACTCCTGGACCTGTGACGCGCGTCGTACTGGGCGATCTGTTGCTGCTGAGCTAAGAGCAGCTTCTCCCTAGCGAGCTGCAACTGGCGAACAAACTGGCGGGCTGTCTCGTGGGCTGTACCCTTTTTTACTGCTGCGCCGCTCCCCCCCTTAGCTCGGCCTCTCCGTGATGCAAGTGCTGCCTCCACGAAGAAGTCCAGCTGAGAGGCCGGAGCGTGACCATACGTCAGTTCAAAAGGGGTGAATCCCGTGACGGCGGAACGAGAGTCATTAATGGCGTACTCGACCGGGGTACACCATAAATCCCAATCGTGCTGGTTGGCGTCGACATACGCGCGCAACATGCGTTCGACCGTGTGGTTTGTGTGCTCTGCCTGCCCATCACCTTGTGGGTGGTACAGCGTGGTAGAGGCAACCTGGACTCCCATCAACCGATGTAGCTCGAGATGCATCTCATCCCTGAAGCGGGAGTCCCGATCACAGACGATCTTCATGGGAGCGCCGTGCAAACGCCACACTTGGTCGAAATACATGCGCGCGATCTGTGCAGCTGAGCTGTCAGCGTAAAGCATGGGGACTACGTGCACCATCTTGGACAACTTGTCCGTGAAGGTAGCAAACGCGTCGTACCCTCGCTCTGTGCGGGGCAGCCCAGTGACGAAGTCGATACTAACCACTTGCCACAGTCTTACTGGGACTTGCAGGGGGTTAAGCTGACCGTCTGGATACCCGTTGCGTGGCCGGGTCTGTTGGCACACAACGCAGGATTTGCACCAGCCGGTGACATCCTTGCTCATGCGTGGCCACCAAAAGCGACGGGATACTCTGTCCAGTGTCTTATCCCTTCCTGTGTGCCCTGCTGCTGGGGACTCGTGTGCTTCGCGCATCACCAGCTCTCTGAGGGGGGAATCCTGAGCTAGCACAAGCTGATACCGCCCTTCTGCCACTCGCCATATCATGTCGTCTACCATGCGAAATGTGTCTGTCCTCTGATGTGGGGCTGCGATCAGTTCCTCCTTCAACGAGCCGAGGTACTGGCTGCGTTCGTATTCCGCTTGCAAGGCGCGGACGAACTCATCAGCCTTCAGTGGGCCTGATGCCGCCCTGGCCCTTGCTGCAACCCCTGTAGTGACTAAAGGTTCGTCGGATTCTGCCTCACTGTCCTTTCGCGCAGGCGGCGCTCGGGGCTTTGCCCTGCTGGCTGCTGGGGCCCACACCAGAAGGACCGGCCAGCGCAGCGGGGGTCGACCTCCATCAGGGGACTCGAAGAGGTGGTTGGGACGACCTTTTTCGTCCTTCGTGTCAAAGACTTTGACCGGATGAAGCCCATACTTGGGGTGAATCAACCGCCTCCAGGGGGCGTCATAGTCTGGCAGAAGGAACATCGCCGAGGTGTTTTCCGGATCGGCGCGCCACTCAGCAAGGAAATGCCGAATAATTCTTTCTATCAAGTCTGAATCCTTCGTGTAAGGGGGGTTGCACCAAACGTGTTTCCCGCGCCACTTTTCCTTCAAGCAATCGGTCCAATAGGTGTCAACCTGCCGGTTAACGCCCATGGAGTCGCAACATGCGTCAACGTCAAACACCCCGTACTGGGCCGCTATCTCCTCAAAGCGCTCCCTGATCAGCTTCCAGTCCTGGCGATCTACGACCTGGTCGTAGTGGGAGCTACTTTCTGGGGGCTTAACGGGCTCAGGTACCTTTCCGGCTGCCTTTGGATGACTCTGGGCCTCAGGGTGGGGGAACTTCGGGTGACTCTGGACTGCTGTGGCCTGTTCCCTAGCTCGGTCTGCTCTGGTCATGACTGCTAGCGATTCGGCATCCCTCAAGGATTTCTCGCCTACTGCTAGGGTGGCAGCTGCGTCCAGCCAAAGGGCCGGCGACCCTACCCACGTGAGCCCATTCAGATGGGTGAGCTCACCAATGACCGGTGCTGGACTGGTGGGAGGGAAGGACTCGTCCTCGGAATCACTATACTCGAAGGTGGCGCCTAAGACGGATGTGGGATCCTCGTCCCCTTCGCATCTCTTGCCTTTCGGCTCAGAGTACTCGGGTCCATCAGATCCATCGGTGGTGCGATCCACTGCCCCGAGGACAGAGGTAGGATCCTCGTCCTCTTCGGACCCCTTGCCTGTCGGTGCGGAGTCTCTAGGCCCATCCGTGGCGCGATCCACAATCCCTTTTTCCTTCAACCCTTCTCTGGCTGACATTTCCTGATAGTCTGGTCGCCGGGACTGCGCGTCTGGTACTACTAAACAGCGCCCTGGCACGTGCTCCATCTGATGGACTCCTACCTCTGCCAAGTCCTCGTACCAGCGAGCCTGACGTCGGCTGAGCTCCCTAGCTGGGGCGAAGAGCCACTGAAGGGGTTTATGGTCTCCCATGAGCTTAAATGATGTGAAAATCAGATAATGTCTCCAGGTGACCGTGGTGCAGTGATGGATGGCACAAAGCTCCCGTTCCCCAGCGTGATAGTTCTGCTCTGCGCTGGAGAACTGCCGGCTTTCAAAGGCCAAGGGCTGTAAGCCTCGTCCCTGATCCTGCATGAGTACACCCCCTAGTGCTACTCCACTGGCATCTGTCTGCACAAAGAAGGGTCTGGAACCGTCTGCTGCACCCTTTTGATCAGGTAGGGCCAAGGCTGGGGAGGAGATCAAGGCAGTTTTTAGCTGTTTAAATGCTGCCTTTTCATTCTCGCCCCAGGTCCAGTCCACGCCGGATTTGGTGAGGCGGGTCAACGGGTACGCGATATCTGCGAAGTTTTGAATGTACCTTCGGTAGAAGCCACACATGCCCAGGAACTGTCGCACGTGTGTGACAGTTTCTAGGTCTGGCCAATCGCGTACCGACGCAACCTTATCCTGCTGTGGACGACATCCATCCCGATCCACCACATGCCCTAGGAACCGGACTGATCGCTTGCACAATTTGACTTTCGACTTTTTGAGGTAGACGGAATTCTTTCGACATGCATCCAGGACCTGGCGGAGGTGGTCGAGGTGTACCTCATGGGCGCTCTTACCCGGAACCTCAGCTGAGAAAATCATGATGTCATCTACAAATACTCTGCAAAAGGGTAGGTGCCCGAGGTACTGTTGCATCATCCTTTGCCAGGTACTTGGGGAGTTTGACAATCCCATAGGCATGACCAACCACTCGTACGCTCCAAAGTGCGTAGTCATTGCAGTTTTCTCCACGTCCTCTGCTTTCATAGGGACCTGCCAAAATCCCCAAAGGGCATCCATCGTAGAGAAGACGGTAGCCCCTTGTAGATCATCTAAGAGACTCTGGACATCCGGGAGGGGGTACTTGTCCTTGACTGTGATCTCATTGATCTGTCTGTAGTCAATGACTAGACGCAACTCCTTGGGATTACTCGGCTTGGGGACCATCAGCACAGGGCAGCCCCACGGAGAGGCCGAGGGTCGTATGTACCCTTTGGCTAAGAGCTCATCTAGCTGTTGCCGGAGTTGCCGCAACTCCTCCTGCGACAACTTGTACCCTCGCCGGTGCAAGGCGTTCCCACTCCAATCTGGCCTGAGCCGGATGCCGGACTTGAATTCCCTTGACTGGACTGATTCCGGCAGCTCTGTGCAAATGACATCTGCGAACTCCTTTTCCAGGTCCCTAAGCTGCTGCCAGATTTCCGGCGACACCGTCTCGTCTATCTCGTCCTCCGGCGGTTCCGGGGAGGCCTGAGCAGTCTGTGGGGCTGGCGGCGAGGTAGTACTTGGCGGGGCGGCCGGTACCGGCGGGTCTGTGGTCTGCGGAGCTGGCGGCGGGGTAGTGTCTGGCGGCACGACTGGTGCCGAGGCTCGCGACTTCTGACTCTGAGGACTCGGGACAGTGGGGACTTTTGGTCCCGGCGGCTGCTCGGTGGAGGGGCCACTTTCAGCACCAGGCTGACCGACTGCTGCGACCTGGTCACGCCAACGCACTCGCTTACGCCGTGCTCGGGGTCGTCGCTCCGCGACCAGACCCCGGCCCTGCTGGAGCGCCGCGGCTGCCTGCGCGTGCCAGGTGGGTGGCTTCCCGGCCGCGTGATCCTCTATCGCCTGTCTACGCACCGCTGGCGGAAGCAACGCAAATGCTCCGTTCGCCTCCTGTTTGCTAGCGAAAAAGCTGAGAGGGTCAGGGTGATCCCCGGCCTCGTCGACCGTACTCGCAAATCCCTGTGGCCTAATATCCTCGACCACCGCCCCTACTCTCTGCAAATGACACGCTCCTTCCACGTCACTATAGCCGGACTCGGAACTGTCCGAGACCAACCCTCCCGGCCCCTCAGACTCCTCAGCTCCGTCCGGCACCGTTGCGCTGGGACGCACGCTGACTTCACTATCCTCGGACCCGGAGGAGGGTTCTGACGCTAGGCCTGCTACAACATCGTTGGGGGAATCTTCGTCGGAGTCTCCCCCCCCCTTGTTGCAGGCCAACGCGCCAAAAGTCCCATCGGGGCCGAGGTAGACGACGAAAGCCTGCTCCTCTCTGTTTCGGAGGGTCCGCAGGTCCCGGCGAGCTCGACGTTGGCTCAAAAGGACTCCCTGTACCAGTGCCATTGCCGTGTCCTTGGACCGACTGGGGTCCGGTGACCCCGGCGAACAGCCGGTGATGACGACCTCTTCCCTGCCCTTGGTGAACCGGACCGAACCCCAGTTCTTATAATCCAGCGTAACCGGGGAAAGGTTCGCCAGCCAAGGACCTCCCAGGATGACATCCACCTTGAGGTCGAGTGGCATTACCCGAAGCTCAACCTGCTGGCCGTAAGACCCCTTCGACGTCTCAGCAAGGAGCTTGGGCCTGATGCAGGAATTAGCATCATATGTGGTGCCGTCAGCCACTCGAACCCGCATGGCTTGCTCGTGGCGCACCGGCTTGACGCCGGAGAGCCTCTGCAGTGTACTCTTTGCGATGATATTGGTGGATGCTCCCGAATCCACTAACACCTTGACTCTGACGCCCGCAATCCAGGCCCAAAACAGCAACAACGTCGGTGTGCGACTGTGCCTGTCGAAACTCCTCGGGCGCGCTCCCATCGAGGACACCGCTGCCAGGGACTCACACCAGCTCGGACTGATATCGCCGTCCTGCATTATGCAGTCCAGGCGGGTGACTGACGTTTCTGCGTCGGAGTCACAGTCCGGGAGGCAGTAAGTACACGCGTCCGCTAGCAGGCCGATAGCGACTGCTTTCTGAACTGCACTGCGCTCCGGGAAGTCTGGGGGGGACACCGCGACTTGGACTGACGCTGCAGCCAGTTTAGCCGCTATGTGCTTTCTGACTTGCTCGTCCCGGTGCATCAGCTCACTGTCTTGCTGAAGTTCCCAATTCTCCCTTTCCAACTCCTCCTTTACGAAGGCGTGGAAGTCCGCATGGCGTTCTGTTGAGGTAGAAGCCGGGTCCCTACCCTCCAACTCGTACCTGCGCTGCAATCGAGAGGTTCGAAGCGCCTTGTCTTCAGGAGTCAGCCATGGTCTGCGTTTCGGGCCCAAAGCCTGGCGAGCCCTGCTTCGGGTCAACCACGGCCGACTGGGCTTTGAAGTTCTCTCTGGTGGTGAGAGTTCTTCTCCCTCGGCAGGCTTGGGTTTGGCAACGCGAACAAACCGTCCGAACTCCTGATCCAAGATGGCTTTGCGTCGGCGATTGAACTCGCGCACCCTGACGAGCCGCTTCAAGCGCTTATCTAACTCTTCTCGATTCAACTGGGGCTTACTAGTCGTGGGTCCAAGCTTCTGGCTCATCCGCCTTTGCCCTGCCCTCCAAAGCGCAAGGGACTTGACCGGCCGGACCTCCGACTCTTCCAGCTTTAGATACCTTTCTAGCGCCCTGATGGCGGAACGCAGGCGAGCACTTGGCTGCTGGGCCTGAAAGGCTTTCCTAACTCTGGGGGGTAAACGCTGAGCTCTGAACTTCCAGTGCCCGCGAACTCTCGCAACATCCGACCCCTGGTTCTCCAGGTGCTGTTGGTAGACTGCCCGTGGCTCAACTGTGTGGCTCGACCGGTTTTTACCCCGGGTGTCCACACCGGTGATCCAACAGAGCAGCTCCCACGGCTCCTCGGGACGCGGAACTGAGGCGGTTGCTGGGGTTCTGGCGGACTTCCAGAAGTTTACCTGCTCTCTTTGGACGCGCTGCTCGACCTGTTCCCGCTCAGGAGGCTCTGGGCTTTCCGTGCGGGTGGCGGCTAGCATGTCTAAACCTTCCTGCTCATACCTCTCGACTCGACTCTTGAGGTGGCGCCTGGCGCTGCCACTAAGGTGTCTCCCACACCTTCTCCACCTATCATGCAGCACCTGCATCGCTGTGGACGCCGGCGCGGGGCCCTTTTGTCCCCCTGACCCCGCAGTGACGGGGCCCGCGCCCTTTACTGCGGGGAGGACGCCCCGGGCTGGGGAGCGTCCTCCTGGACAAAATCCAAACCGATGGCAGCCAAAGCTTCCTCCACCGACTCGTCCCCTATCAACGCCAGGGTGTCCTCCAGGAGGCACTTGGCCCACTCCTTCGGGCGCTGGCTCGCCTGCGGACAGTCGCGGGCATAATGGTCCATGCTCTTGCACAGACGGCAGCCCTCGTACTCTGGGGAGCCGAGTCGTTGCCCTGTGGGTGTCGGAGCGCCAGCGGATGTCGCCATGGCTAGCAGCTCCTCCGTGACATCTACGTGGGCCAGCAGCTGGACCGAGCGGCTCGTCTTATCCTGGCTCTGCCGCAACTCCCGCTCAGCCTCTATGGCCCAAGTCAGGAGTTCGTGGCGGCCTTTACTGGCCGTCCGGCTCAGAGTCAGAACCGAAGCGCCTTTCCTCTCGGCTATAAGGAAGACCTTCCTCCTTATCTCCGGTATCAATCCCGTAAGGAATATCTCCAGCAGCTCCTCTTCCGGCACCGGAGAGGTGAGCTCGTGGGCAGCCAGCATGCTCACGATATCGTGAGCAAGGTGCACCCCGTCCCAGAACTCGCGGACCGTGCGAGTCTGTCTGTCCTGACTTTGACGCACGCGACGCAGGAACGGACCGATCGACGCCATTTCCCCCTTGTCGGGCATCACCAGCTGCGCCAAGGGAACCACTATGACGTCCAGGGTGAGGTTCTTACCTTCCCGAGCCTCCGTCAACACCGAAGAAAGCTCGCGGTACTCGGAGCTGAGTTTGCCGAAGCAGTGTCTGGCCACTTCTGACAGCAGGGAGTGGTCCGACAACACCTTCTCCTCACCCCCGCTCTCTAGTGGTCCCAGACGCGCCATCTCCATGGCGTAGCGCACCGGCTCCAGTTCCCGAACCTCCCTGACCTGCCGAACAAATCGGAGGAGCCGACCAAAGACGTGGGACGACCCCTCCACCTCTGTGTGGTATTTGTCCACTGCCTTCTCCATGGCTCTGAGGGCCTCCTTGAGAGCGTGCTGCTCGTCCTTACGACTGTAATGGCTCCGGGGCTCCCTGTAACGAGAGGAAGACGAGAAGGTGAACTGGCTGTCGCCATCCCCGTCTTCGCCATCGCCGCCAGGGTCCTCGCCCGGACTCCCCGGGCCTCCCGGCCCTCCAGGGTCACCGCTCCCCGAGCCACCAGGACCACCATGACTGCTGGCACCGGGCATCTCCGAAAGCTCGTTTGGCTCCGAGTGCTCCAGTTGAGGGACCATCCCCCCCCCGTCTCCCGGTGTGTCTGCCGCCGTAGGAAGCGGAGGTGGCATCACAGCCGGAAAGTGGTCGAAAGCACCGGGCCACACGTCCGCGGCGCAAAACCCACACACCGGCAGGTACACCTTTTTCATGAACGCCACCACACTTTTCTTAGCGCTTGCCTGACACGCCCACATACGCACCGGGCTCTCCTCGTGCCCGCACCCACAGCGAGCGCAGCTCTCTGCGACGGACGCCAAGGCCGTCGTGAGACTGTGAATCACCTGGGCCCCGAGGACCCTGTCCTCGTCCGAGATCCTTGCCTTCAGGCACTGCCTGATCTGGTTGGTAGGGTGTAAGCACCCGGCGACCTGACCAAGGGTGCGATACCTACGAGCAGCGTCGTAAAACAGGCGCTGGGCTTCGATCCCCGAGTTGGCATACCCGACCACGTGTTTCCGGAGGGCGTCGCAGACCTGTATAGGAAGGGAAATAAAGTCCCATGAGTGCGGCGGAAGCGCTGTCACGCCCGCGCGCGACTCCTCCGGAGGGCTTTGAACGCCCCGGTTCTCGACGTCACAGGTGACGACGGAAGTCGGCTCTACCAGCTCATGTCCCTCTCGGGAGATGGGCGTCTCCTGAACCGGACTCGACGCTGCCGCTGAGGGCCCCCGAGCGTCTGACTCCACGGGCCCTGGGGGCGAGGCCTGAACCAGGGCGAGCCTTTGGACTTGTGACTCTATGACCGCCTGCAGCCTCTCCTCCAGCTGGGCCTCAGCTGCCGCTCGCCGCTCCTCAGCGGCTACCTGCTGAGCGACGCTCTCGTCGACAGCCAACTGCCTGGCAGTCTCCCGGGCTTCTGCGGCCAGCCGGTCTGCAGCCCAGCGCTCTTCGACAGCGCGTCGCTCGGAGACCCTGCGTTCCTCGGCAGCGCGCTGATCGGAGATCCTGCGCTCCTCGGCAGCTCTTTGACTCTCTTGGAGTTGCCGAGACAGCTGTTCCAGGCGAGCCTCGGCAGCCGCCTCCCGAGCTTGCGACTCCTTCTGCCAGGCTTCCTTCAGCTCTTGCAGGTCCTGACTGTTCCTGCTCGAAGTGGACTCCGGGGACGACGACGTGTTCCCTGAGGAAGTCGGACCGGGGTGCGGGGCCGATGGTGCTCGACTGGGCTTCCGGGTGCGAGGCACCGGGCGACTGGGGCCGCTCGGCTTAGGCGCCTGAGTCCTGGGCCTCGGACGTTCCGCGGGATGCTCTTCCTCCGATGAGGACGAGAGGGGAGCAAACCGGTTCGACCAGTTCCCACCGGGGGCTGCGGAACTCGGAGGTGCTGCACCTGACTTCCTAAGACCCCTGTGTGACTTCCGGGTGCAGCCGCTCATTCTGACGGCCGCGACGACCGCTCTCCTTACCTCCTGGAGGTCCGCCCCTTGGCGTACCAGCTCCCCTGGTCTGCCGGCGTTGATGGCAAAGACAGAGAATCTACACCTCCCAAGGGAGTTGTGAGGGTCCTCGCGCTTTTGCTGCATCAACACCCTGGACTCGGAGACTGACTGCTGGTGGATCTCCAGGCGATAAGCGCCGTCCTCGGAGAGCCCATAGTCCTTGAGCTGGAACCACATTAGCCCTGACAGCGGGTGGTCTTTCCCCAGGCGCTTTAGGCCTCGACGGATGTCCTGCCACATAGACTCCTGGTCGGAATCCGAGCAAGAGCTGACACCGGATGAGGTTCCCGCCTTCCTTACCGGACGGCGGGCACTCGTTCCCTGGGACGAGTCCGAGCTGACTGGGGTCGTCCTGGGGAGCCGGCGCCACTCGCGAAGACACCTCCTGCCCATCTGGGTCATCCGGTGTCTCCGGGCTCCAACCCACCAGGTGCTCCTCTCCTTGGCGAGCATCGTCTGCTGGTGCCATGCCATGAAGACAGCTCCAGCTTGACGTCTGCCTCTGCGCCACAGACCCTGTGTCTGGACGACATGCTGGCGCCATGCTGCGAAAGCGGACTCGACCCGGCGCCGACTGCCTTTGTCAAACAGGCCTTGAAGTTGGGCGACCTGTTGGGTGACGTCATTCCACGCTTGGAATGCCAGGCGCTGGAGCTCGCGCTGATGCGCTGACTGGTCCGTCCTGGCCTTCCATGCGACCCACGCAAGCCGCGCTGTTGCGCGCTGACGAGATGGCAGGGAGACTCTCGCACGTCGTTGCGCTGAATTCAGCGCCCAGGTGCTCCATTGACGGAAGGCCAATGCGAGCATGGATTGACGTCGCTCTCCTCGCCAAGCCGGATTGGGCCGGATGCGAGACTCGCGCCCCCGTGACTGGACGACGTCTAGCTGCTCTGGGCGCCGGACATCATCAGACTCCCCTTCTGCCGGGGGGCTCCAGTCACTGGCTCGGTAAATCTCAAAGCGCCCTGGGGCACTGATGAGATTCCCTTGCTCGCTCCCCACGAGGGAAAAGAGGGAGGACGCTGCTGGTCCCGACGTCGGTTCCTGACGGACGACCCTACTACTCGCACTCTTGCTGGACGCAGGGAGTGGGGAAAAGGGAGCTGCCGAGGGGTTCAACCCCTTAGCAGAGCGGTCCGAGTCCGACCCGGAGCCGGCGCTTGCCGCCGGCGGTGCCGGAGCCTCGGGCGACGCACGCTTCCGGCGCGCCGGCTGCCGTAGCGCCGAGCTCAATGCGAGCTCGGACACTGGCTCAGCCCCACTGACCCTCGCTGGTGAAAGGGCTTTTGGTGGCGAGGCCCTGGGGGGCCCACCAGACAACCCTGGAGGGGCTCTCAGGGGCGTGCGCGCCGGTGTAGCCTCGAGGGCTTCACCGCCGTATTGGCGCGCAAGCGCACGCCGCACTCCCCCCCCTCTCACGGGAGCGCCAATCCCGGCTGTCTGACCCGCCAGCTGCGCCCCAGAACTCCCCAGAGCCTGGGCCAACCGACAGGCCCGCAGCGCGAGACCCCGACCGACCGGACCCCACGGCTGAGCCGGGGGCGGCGCCGGCCCGACCCCCCCCACGCCGGCCCGACCGACCGAGGCATTCCTCTTCATCTGAATACATGGGCATAGTATGCGTGCTATGCGTGAGATCTAATTCAGCTAAGGCCGAAAGTGTACACGACACACGTGGCAACTAGCACCCGCCGATCTAGAAATTTACCACTTGCGCCCGAGCACAAGTGGCTACACCGGCCGAAGCGCGGAGATTTCCGGAAAGGAAGATCCTAGAAAGCTAAAGCCCCATGGGGGACATCAAACGTTGCACGCCCGCAAATTAACCAATCGAAAAGCGGTTGGTATGGCAACTAGCACCCGCTCCCAGGAATACGCCACTTGCGCGCGAGCACAAGTAAGCACACCGGCCGAAGCGCGGAGATTCCCGAATAGGGGGGACTAGAAGGCTAAATTAAAGGTAGGGGAAATCCCGAACCAACCCCGAATTTCAGCAAAGGCTTACGCAAAATTGAAAAATTTGCGCAGCGCTTCCGCCGCGAAGGGTCGGAATTGCCGAAAAACGGAGACGATTTGGTTTTCCCGCACCTGCGAGTCCAAAAGCACGTATATGCGTGCTATGCGTGTATGCGTGCTAGGACTAAGGCAACGCGCGCACCTTAAAAGATTGTCGTCGGGCTAGATTCCTCCACACCGACGCGGCTCCAAGCGACCTGGAACCCTCAATCCCACACACCACCGCGCAACAAGAACGAGAGCACAGGCATTCTCGATTTCGTAGTGCAAGTACTCGCTAGCTAATCGCACAAGGCGGGGCGGGTTGATCAGAATTTGCGCAAGAAAGACAAGGAAGCAACGCGAAAACACGAACTAATTACCATTTTGTAGGAGTCTACACCTTGACTTCTTCTCTTCTTTACGGTTTCGGACTTATACTATTCTACACTTATTAAACGACCGCACGAGGTATGATTACGTTAGGTCAACTACAAGACTTCGGTTTCGTAAATCTTAATAGTTATGCTTTTGCTTTCAAGTGTATGCTTTCAATACACAATATACAGCGGATACGGCTCTTACTTTTTATGTTACAATTCTCAGTTCAGTTCATCTCTCCGAAACGGGTTACACTTAGAGTTCTTATACATTCAGGAACTCTTTCCATAACTCAACTGTACTGAGTACTCCGTACAACAGTCTAGGCACCTCACATCAACATCATTCTGATCGGTCCTACTGTACTCCGTACTGAGTACTCCTGCGTTTTATACTTAGCCGTTTTTCTTGCTCTTGTGCTTGCCTCCTAGCACAAACAGCTAGGCGCCGTGCCATCAGAATTACTAGGGAAGTGGTGACGCGCATAACCTGCGAGAACAGGTGTTCCGCTCGGTAAAACAAACTGGCTAAGCTCCCATAAACAGTCCGGCCGAGTGCTTTTATCATGCATCTCGGAAACCCGGACAATACGAAGTAATGACTGACAGTACAGTACTACTGTACTGTCATCCTAGCTACTAGCGGAGTCACGGTTCCGATCAGAGACGGGTCAGGCTAGGGGCTATCAGAGCCCATAATAATAACCCTGAACCTAAAGTCCAGCACGTTTTATTCAACGACTCACTTTGAATATGCATACAAAGTTTGAGCAGCATCGGGTTGGGATAAGCTGTAGACTGATTTTGTTTTTGGGTTTATGGCGTCTTCTTCGCGACCTCTTGGGGTGTGGAAGTCAAGGTTGGGCATGCCAACCTTGCTTGGGTTCGAACCCAACCACATCAAAGGCATCTCATTTGCATATATTCATGCATTTGTCTTCGATATTCATGCAAAGTTTTAGGATCATTGAGTTGGGATAAGCCTTAGGCAGATTTATCTTTCTGGGTTATGGCGCATTGTTTCCTTCTTGAGGTGTGGAAGTCAAAGTTGGCGTTTACCAACTTCGCTTGGAATCAAACCCAACCACGTCGGTATCGTACTATTATCTTTTATGTAACTTCAATAGTTATCCATATTTGCGTTTAATGACGTTAGGTCATGTCATAGGCTTATGGGTTCATGGCGAACCCAAACCCAAAGCAAATAAATCTGCCTTAGAAATCAATTGCTCGTTTCGCGCACAAGTAACTTGAAGCCTTGAGCTTCAGGTAACTCAAATATATATACGTTGGCAGTATTTGTGCCAAGTTTCGTACGCTAGAACGCACGGGAAGCCCTCGGCTGTTTGGCATCTTTGGGTTTGGGTACGTTCGAACCCAAACCCAAAGCAAATAAATCTGCCTTAGAAATAAATTGCTCGTTTTGCGCACAAGTAACTTGAAGCCTTGAGCTTCAGGTAACTCAAAGGTATATACGTTGACAGTATTTGTGCCAAGTTTCATGCGCTAAAACGCACGGGAAGCCCTCGGCTGTTTGGCATCTTTGGGTTTGGGTACGTTCGAACCCAAACCCAATAAATCTGCCTTAGAAATAAATTGCTCGTTTCGCGCACAAGTAACTTGAAGCCTTGAGCTTCACGTAAGTTGAAGGTACATACGTTGGAAGTATTTATGCCATGTTTCGTGATCTAGAACTTACGGGAAGCCCCCGGCTGATTGGCATCTTTGGGTTTGGGTACGTTGAACCCAAACCCAAAATGCTCTTTATCAAGAGGCGACCATTCCGTGTACACTCATTGAAAGTCGTTGTGCTTAAGAGGGTGCACTAATATTACTGTCCGCAATGTTAGTGCCAAGTTTGGTGCGCTAGTACGCACGAAAAGCCCTCGGCTGCAAAGCTTTTCATGCTTTGTGTCGACCTCAAGAAGGAAACAATGCTGGAAGTGACGCCCCGACTGTCATTCCTATAGTTAGGGTGTATGACTGTCACCGGTCCCGGAACCCTAGACCCCGAACATATAACGGGAAGACTGAGTATTCTCACCGATTATCTATTCTGATTATCTGTCTCACCGAATATACAGTCCAGCTGATATATTCAGCAGGTTTGGTACCACGCACGTTTAATTTTACACTGCGACTTTGGCCATGATTGGCTAAACACCGACGCTTGAGATGGGGTGAGGAACCCGCGTTAGAGAGGTTTTCGGTATGGGCGGTATGGCTCAATTATTACGGACGCGCGGTTGATTGGACATGATTGGGTAGCGCGTTATGGCAGCTTGATTTCCGTGCAGTATCGTTGGGCTGGATTTTGTTGTTTCTGGTCACTAGTACACCGTCCGACATTGATCACGTCCTTTCGTCCCACACGACCGCGTACAATTTACTGTTTCCCCGATTTATCCTCGACGACCCGCCGCAACTCGCAAGCCGTCGCCCACACCGTGAGCCTCGCCTCGCATTATCCACCTCACCCTGTCGCAAAAGTCATTTCATCATGGGTACTTCTACGAGATCACACACTGCGGCCGCACGCCGCTCACTAGTTACCATTTTCGACGATGCCGCAGCCCGACATGCAACCACACCAGCCACTCCTACGGTTGCGGCTGCGCCGGCTGCCCAGTCGGCAGGGGCACTGTTCCTCGACGCGGTCAAACGTCTGGCAAAGGAATCCTTCGACGAGCGTGCCGCCAAGCTCGTCATCAAGAAGGTGTACGACGACAAACATGGACGTTTTGACGGTACGGAGTCGAACGTCAGCTCCGTCTTCGCCCGTCTGGTTCTGGCGCTACGGGACATTTTCGTCACTGAGGAGTCCGCGTTTTCTTCTCTGTTCGACCTGGAGGATGCCACGCTGCCCGTTCGCGCCGAGGCGAACAAGCTGTTATTTTCGACACTGGAATTCATCATCGCTCCGGTGTCGCCCGCGGCAGACTGGATGGAGTGCTGAAATCTGTATAGGCAGCCCTGACTGGGAGTCCCGGTGCAGGCCCCTATGACAGATCCCTAGGACCAACACTGGACTGTTGACTGATCTGTAGGTTCGTACTGTGACACACGCTGTGTCACAGGTAGGCTAGACTCCGAGACCGTCCGAGACCGTTCCGGGTATATCTAGCTTAGGGTTTATTTATCTTACACAGTTTATCCACACGAGTACGGGACTTTCTGATATCTAGTGTACTTAGATATTCCGGTAGGTCGTGGCCCCATCCACGTTTTCATTCCACTTGCTATCTTGGCCATGATTGGCTAAGCAGCCGCTTGAAGAGGTGGTGCGCACTTGCGCGTTTGGGTGCGACTAGGATTTGGACATGAGTTTACGGTAGGCGTCTCTTGCGGCTGCGAGTCATGGGCACCGCGCGTTGCTATTGCTTGGTTTTGGCAATGTTCATTTGCGTTACTTTACCTGCCCTGATCCCGCTGGTTTACGTATTTTGGGCTGGTGCTCCGGACACCTTCGACCACACCGACGTTTGCAAGTGCCCCACACTCTTTTCGCCGCTCCGCACGTTCTGCCGTTACGTCATCCCTCCATTTCCGCCACAACACCCAAACGTGCTACCGCGCATCATCTTTTCTCTGGCTTTCAGAAGTATGGCTACATCTACACGAGCTCGTAAACGCCTATTGAAGGACTCCGACTTGGACGCCTCTATACGGCTTATAGATGCGGTTCGGGACACCCCAACCGCTAGCACCCCGCCTGTGGTGCCCCCTAATCCTTCCAGCAACTCCGACGCCGCTGTCGCGTTGCGGAAGCATCTCGTTGACCAGCACGCCGCGGTCGACGTGGTCTATAAGGGGAGACTACATCGGGCTTGGGCCAAGGGTATCCGCGAGGATATCCTTGGTTCCAAGAAACATCATTATCGTGGTACCGACGACACCGACCGCCTCTCCGAGTTGGTGGTGAAGCTTCGGACCGAGTTTGAGTCCGCTGGACTGGACTTGGCCCCCTTTGACCTCGACGACCCCACCTCTTTGGTTATCGAGAAGGTTAATGGACTACTCTATGACGTCTTGGCCCTCGTCGTGGAGCGGAACTCTGTGGCCGACACCTGGCTTCGGGGTACGGACTCTTCGGCTGACCGAGATGGACGTCGTGCCCTCATCGACATCATCAAGGGGAGCGTGCCGGCAGTCCTTCGCGAGAGCCACCAGCAGGAGCATGCGGCGCTTCGTTATCCTGCAGGCGTTGACCCGCAGCCGATCTTGGCTCGTGAGCAACGTCTGGTGCGGGATAACCGCGCTCCTGACTGGCAGCCCACCGACGAGACCCGTAAGTTGTCCCTCTACAACCGCCTCGACCCCGTGTTCTACGCGGCGGTGAAGGTGCGGTACCCGCTTGCGGGTGACCTTAGCGGGGTCACTCTCCGCTCGCTCCAGGCGCTCGTCGTGGCCATCTTTCAGGCCTGGGCGCAGTCGGATGATGGGGCGGCAGTGCGTGAGAAGCAGACATTGGGGGCGGGCGGTAAGCCCTCCGCCCTTATCACGTCTTCTGAGTATGCGATCCTTCTCGACGAAATCGCCGCCTTGAAGGCGCTTGTGCAGGGCAATCGTGCGGGCGCGGCTCAGCGACAGCAGCAGCCGCAGCCGCGCGGTAAGCAGCATCCGCGAGGCCATCGACTGGGTGTGCACCCGGCGCCGTCTGTGGGGTTCGACAGGGACAGCATGAAGGCCAAGCCCCTTTGCCACCGTTGCCGCAAGGCGGGCAAAGGGGACGCCTATCACGCGTACCGCGACTGCCCTCTTGGTGGGCGCCAGCATTCGTCGGCCACGGCAGCGGCCTTCTGCATTCCTATTGAGGAGGAGGATGCGGAGGGTCTTCACACCCTGGCACTTGTGCAGGTTTTCCAGGAGGCTGCGGATGATGGACCGGAGGCCTTCGCCCGTGCGGCTTCGGCTTATGGTCCCCCCGCTGTGCTTTCCGCGGGCGGGATTGGCGGCATCGACGTGTCGGCCTACGGATTCAGCGTGCCGCCTCCGCCTTCTGGCGGGACCGACGACGAGGACATCTTGCGGCGGCTTGATGCCCTCACCTCTGAGGTTCAGGCCGCCCAAGACCAGGTACATTATACTCACGCGTCCTTTGTTCCTGGGAGTGCGGTTGAGGAGCATGCGTCGGCTCTGGTGTGTGGCCCTGCCGCTGCGGCGGGGATCACACCGGAGGGGCAGGTTCCGGCAGGTGGTGCGGCGGCATCGGCATCCGCCGTGCCGGCCCCTGCTATGCCTGTTTCGCAGGTAGAGGATGTACAGCCCGCGCCAGTTCAATCGGCGCGGGTGACCACCACGGAGGCGACGCACGGTGAGTTCGGAGGCTTCGTGCAGACGGTGAATCACGCCGCTGTCCACCCGTCTGACCTGACAGGCTACGACACCGACGACTACGAGGACTTTGCCGACGGCAGCTTCCGGCTGAAGCCGCGGGGCTCGCCTCCGTCGGCCAATCATGTTTCCGGGCCACCCGTGGGCGAGCAGAGGACCTACGGTTGTGGGAAGCCGCCCTGGGGCTTCCCTGCCACGGTTGGTCCGTGGGGCATTCCTTTCCTCCTTTCCCTCGTTCTTTGCATCTCGATCATGGGAGTGGCAGCCGTGCCCGACGCTCGGTCGGCTACGGAGATGCCTTCGCCTGGTGGTGATCTCGATTGGGAGGCTCCGTCATTTTTCTCTACGAATGATTTTGTTGATTCGGTGATGCCAGCTCGGGATCTCTTGTTGGCTGACGATGTGCCACAGCTTCAGCCGCCCGAGCCTCCTGACACTTTGAGCTTTTTAGCATTTCAGGATTTGGCTCAAGCGGATTTGGGCTTTGGTATGGCATTCTACTACGGTATGGCCTTACATGAGAGCGGGCCTCTGGATGTTCAGCACTACTACGGTGCTGGTTACTTTACTTCCTACTATGGGATGGACTTCCGTGAGGCCACCGCTGACTACTTTGGTACTGTCGATTGACTTCTTGCTCACTCTGGAGGCACACCGACATGGTGGTGTGCAGAACTCCTGTGACCTCAAAGACTTCTTCAATCTGGTTTATGGTTTTACTTTGACACCTTTGAAATCTTCAATTTGACTTGCTGGCACAGAGCCTTTCAGTAGTTTAGCAGGACCTTGATTGCCTGTGAGTTTCTGCTCTTGTGCTAGCTAGAGGGTTCTAATTTGTGTATCAGAATTGCACAGTTAGATTAGCAGTTAGGCCTTGTCACCCTGGCTCCTGCCCTAACACTTAACAGCCTTACATTTTCTGACTCTCCTAGCCAGTCACCACCCACAGTGCTGGGGTGGTGTGCTGAAATCTGTATAGGCAGCCCTGACTGGGAGTCCCGGTGCAGGCCCCTATGACAGATCCCTAGGACCAACACTGGACTGCTGACTGATCTGTAGGTTCGTACTGTGACACACGCTGTGTCACAGGTAGGCTAGACTCCGAGACCGTCCGAGACCGTTCCGGGTATATCTAGCTTAGGGTTTATTTATCTTACACAGTTTATCCACACGAGTACGGGACTTTCTGATATCTAGTGTACTTAGATATTCCGGTATGGAGTCTTCGGCGGAGACACACCCGTTTGATGGGAAACGGGTGTTGCTGGAGATCGCCAGAATGCTTCTGGATTCCGGCGGACCCTTTCAGGGCACCGCAGACCTTCTGGTCATCAAGATCACCCAGTTCGACCCGTCGCAGACTATCGCCGCCTTCAACGCCGCTCTCCGGTCCGCTCGACGGAAGAGCACCCTCGACGACATGGAGGTCAAGTCCCTGTTCATCAAGTCCCTCGACCCGGTCTTCTATGCCCCGGTTGTCAGCCGGCTTTTGCTGCACGACCAACGCGCGGCGGAGTCCCTTGCCACCATTCAGCAATGGGCCCGTGAGTGCTACGCACAAAACGGGGCGGACTCGCACGTCCCGCCTACTGCGCGCACGTTCTCCACCCTCACCCTGAATGGACAGAGCGGCGACGAGGACTTCAAGACCATTTTCAGCGAGCTCCACGACCAGCTCTTCGACATGAAGAAGGAGATCAAAGCGCTTCACAACCGTATCGACGACACGAAGGGATTCACGACCCGCAGCGACAAGAAGAACGCCATCGGACGAGGTGGACATGGTGACGGAGTCCGCTTCGCAGCGAAGCCTCTTCCCGAGCACGGCAACTTCCCGCAAACTTTCCGTGGGAAGCCTTCGGGGAAAGTGGCTTTCCACAAACCCACCGGTACGTTCGTTCCTTTGTGCGGGAACCCGACTTGCTCCGCTACGGCGGAGAAACATTGGCATCGGGACTGCCCGAACGGCGGGCCACGCGGACATGTTGGCGCACACGGCTTCAGCGTTGCGGACAGCGAGAATGACGTCTTCGCCACGCTGTTCCAGAACGCCATGGACGACAACGACGCCGCTCGTTTCGACGCCGTCTGCTACATTGCAGACGGCAAACCGGAGCTCTACGACACCGTCTCCGCCTTCTCCTTCGCTGTCGCCGAGGAGCGGGTGCCCGACACCATCGACGAGTATCTGGAGTGCCGCCAGCCCGCTGACACCCGCTTCGGGGTTTGCGCGGTTGGTGGTGCTATGAACATCAACAACTTCAAGGTCCATGACGAGGTCCATGCCGACGCTCTGGTCGTACCACCGCCGCCAGCACCGCCCTCCGCTCCGCAGTCGGTGGTGTCCGACGAGGAGATGTACCCCGTCAGCGCGTTGCACGCGCACGAGCCGCACATGTCCTTCATGGACAAGTTCGCGGTCAACTTGGACCTCACGGGACCGGAGCCGACCCTTGCGATGCACAACATGGGGACCGTTGCGCCCGTGGACTCGGTTTCAGTGGCGGCAGACGACTCCGAGGATGACGACGAGTGTCTTCCGCCACCACGGCGGACCTTGGGATGCGGCAGACCACCGATGGGTTTTGGGTTCTCCGCCCTCACATCTCTCGCAGTCTGCTTGCTGTTTGTTGTTTGTGCAACTGCAATGCCTTCACGAGATCGCTCCGCGCAAGATTCGTCAGCGGCACCGGAGCACACCGGCGACGAGGTCGGTGGTGCTAGTGTGCTGACGCCCCCAGCCGTCCCGCCGGCGCTCTATTGGCGCCCGGAGGGGTGGTACCCCAACGATCATGGCGGTTACCTCGGCACCCTTTGGACGTGGTACCCGGGTCCCTCGCAGCCGCCCGTAGCGGCTCCGATTGTTACCGTGCCGCCCTCGCCGGGTGGTGCTCCGCCATCGCCGGTCTACGTGTCACCCGTCTGGGGCGGGGGGACCGGGGATGAACCTTCTTCTTCAATCCAGCACCGGGCCGGACTGGTTGCACCCGGTGCAACTGGCTACGGCGACATCGGCACATCCTCAACTTTCTCATTTTGCTCTACGCATGATTTGTCAAACAGTGGTACCGGCTCTCCTGGGCGCTGTAACAGTGGCACCGGCTCTCCCGGGCACTCTCGACGTGGCTAGAGTTGACGAGATTGGATTAGCCTACCACATATAGAACCATACCACAGAAGAATATAACCATGCCAGAGTGTGATCTAGCTGAGTTTTCCAAGTCTCTGGCCAGGTCAGCATCGGAGTACACAAATAGTGTGAGCACACGTGTTGGCCTTTCAAGGTAGTAGAAGGCCATCCTGTAGTGTGCCGTGCAGTCCAGATACTGTGCAATTCTGATAAGAGCTTTCATCGAGTCCTCTGAGGGACAGGCCACAAACTGTGATAGATAGATAACTGCATAGTAGATATCTGGCCGTGAAGTCCGACTGTGCCAGAGCAGAGACCCAAGAATAGACCGATAGGGCTTGACCATAGGGAGGTTAGGGTCTGCTGGTTTCGTTATCACAAGCTTAGAGTCCATAGGGGTGCGGAAGAGCCTCTCGGGTATGTTATTAGCTGTCATAAGGTCCTTAATCTGCCGTGACTGATTGAGGTATACCCCCTGATCATCATGCTGTATTGTCATCAGCGCCATCTCCGATATCGACTTCGGTAGTCAGACAGTTCATGTTAGCATATGTCATTTCCACACCTGACTTCCTAGGGGCTGTCATCACATTCTTTCGGCGGAAGCTATAACACATCGTATTATCTTGTGTATAGCTTCACAGTTTCACGGTTGACATATGCGAGCGTAGCACCCTGTTAGTAGTGCTTCACTGTGTGTTTGTTTTCACAGGTTTGCGCCCACCACCGGCCTTAGGTGTTTATTTAAAACCGCCGAGTATGGCTGGCTAAAGCCTTTATCGAGGGGCTCGGGGCTGAGGATCAGGGCATGAGGTTCTAGAACGCACTAGTCACGGAATGGGGTAGTGTGAGAGAGAGGAAAGTTTTCCGTTTGTGAGCACAATTGCTTAGGACAAAGATGGACCGGTCTAGCTAGCCGCAGTCTCCGAAGCAGAACGCGCGTCGACTTCAAGCCTCACAACGCGATCGCCACCCCTCTCTCACCTTACCCTATTTCGCGGCTGTAAATTTTGAACCTTTGACCCTAAGAAGCTGACAAGAACAGTGAAATATATATATAATAAAAGGGGAGAATATAGATATATATCACTGGGCTCAAAAGGACTCAGAAACAAGCAGTGATCTGTCGGAATAAGCTGATATAGGTAAAACATTACATGCTTTTATCTGTGCAGTGAGACAGTCGGCTGTCAGGGAGATGACAGATGACAAGATGGCAGGGTCACTCAGGGCAAGGGGTGAGCAAAGGATCTGGACTCCTCCCATACAGTGGGGGGAAAGTCACAGTACCCGTGACACCACCTCACCCAGAAGGTGTGAGTGGGATGCCAGATGAATGCAAGCCCTAACCTAGCCCAAGGTTACTTCAAATTGTTAGGACCTAAGGAGCCTTTTCCAGCTCAACTAGAGGCACATCCGTGCGTGGGCGTTGTCCTAACATTCTAAGCACCACAGACTAAAAGGAAGGCTGCAAACAATCTCAATCAGGTTTCAGCCGCGCGATCAGGTGTCAGCGCAGGCTCCCGGAAGGCGGGGTACATGGAGTCGTCGGGCTCATCCAGCGCAAACTGATCGGCATCTTGCGACACGGCGTGGAGGGCAACGTCGTCGTCGATCGACGGCCCAACCCAAGATGCATGCTGGTCAACACGGAACGTCATGAAGCTGGCGACACCTGCCGGAGGCGGCTCCGTAGGCACCACAGACTCCGGTGCAGGTGCCTGAGCGGCGTCAGGCGCTCCGAGCATGGCAGCGGAAGCTGACGCGGCGGCAGCAGGCGGCGGGCGCGAGCCCGCGGGTTTGGCGGTAGGGGGCGCGCGCCCCTGAGCAAATGCCTCACGGCATGTGTACGGGCACGCCCCTTTAGTGTCGGGGTGCGTGTCCGTCAGATTCCAAAGGCGAAAGCAGACCAGACAGGGGTAACCAGTGCCCACCCACCTCTTGGTGAGCGCGCCAGGCTGCGCGGTCCACTCACCAACGGGCTTGATGTCGGCGTTCTTGGCGGACAGCGAATTGAACGTGGGCTTTTTGACTCTGTAGTCGGCGGGCTGAGAGTCAGTCGAGCGGGTGGCGAGGGGATGTTCCTCCCTCCATACCGTACGGATACGGAGGCAGAGGGCGGAGAAAGAGTAGACCTTGCCACCACGGAGCTCTCGGATGATGTTCAAGTACAGCGGGGTGACGAAAGGCGATAGCTTTGCAGAGCTGGCCAGGACGTGCCACAGGTCCTTCACCCTCTTAGCCTCGCTGTAGTCGGGGTTCAGATGGGCGTGCTTGTCGCCCAGCTTGCGGATGACGGTAAGCTGCGGGGCGGGGTCGGAGTCCTCGTCGACCACGGATGCCCGCAGCTTCGACCAATACCTGTCTGTGTCAGGGTCAGGCACCCCCTCCACCTCGTACCGTAGCCGCTGGAGGACGTACCGGCCGTCAGCGGGATGGGAGCGCGCGGCTTCGTGGTACAGCGCCAGTGCTGTGCCACGAAGCACCACAGGCAAAATGGTAAAGAGGATCTCGTTCAGGGTGATGTGGTAGAACTCGTGATCGTTCTCCAGGTCGAGGAGCTTCGAGAACTCAGCGTAGGAGATGGGGAAGAGGACATGTCCCAACCCAGCGAGGAGGACGGTGAAGTCAGACTCGGCCTCCTCGTTGTCCAGGGTGAGGCCGGTTTTCGGGTTGAAGCCGCCGGATTTCAGCACAGTCACGAGGTCCGTGGAATAGGCGAAAGCGTAGGAGAGGTTCTCCGCGAACTCCTCCTCGCGTCCCAGCTCAACAGGAGTCGAGACAAGGACGGATGGGTTGTTGAAAAACTCGAATGGGGAGGGGGCAGGCCGCAACGATGTAGGGGTCGAACGCTGCGAGGCCATTGTGGCAATTCTCCGCTTCTCTGGCGTGCTGCCTGGCGTCGGAGAGCGCCCATCACCTGGGGTCGGCGAAGGTGAGCCGGCACCAGCCTTACGGGCTGCGCGAAGGGCTTCAGCAAGGGATTTTTGGCGGAGCTGAGACATGGGTAAAAGAGTAACTCAGGCAGGCGAAAAGCTGACCGCGCGAATGGGAGGCGCAAGAAATAATGCGCAAACGGTCTGGGAGCCGATCAGGGTGTCGAACTGGGTGCCGAAAGGAGAGCGTAAGCAAATTAACCCCTAAGCCGGTGTTAATTATTTGGGTAATTATTTACGAAATCGATAGGGTTTGGGTTTCGATTCGTTGTGTATGATATACTTAATATTAGCGAGTTAAAAGCATATCCCCTTTTAGCTAACACAAAGGCGGAACTGTTAAGCTATCAAACATGATCATGCGGTCAATACATCCTGAGAAACGCTCATTCCGAGTCGGTGAAATGCTATTTTTCAAGACCGAAAAAATGAAGTGCATCACGATGAGACTCTGTGAGCACGCCTGTGGGCCTTCTCAGGTACCCCGTTTGGCATAGTTCGATCTTATATGATGTTAGGATACGAAGATTCATCGGTTGCACCTTTCTTAGCGGATATTCCAGGTGTAGTGCTATGATACCCTAACCCTATTATGAGCTCAGTGAAAACACATATGTATACCCTGAAACACAAGTTTGGGTTTGGGTCCGTATGCATACAAGACGGAATATCTGCTTTAACCCTCGTTACTATTGACAGTTAGAACACTTTAGCAGAGGTCTGCAACCATACAACGAAGTGTGCCAACTAAGATCCCATGTGCTTCAGCCAAAAAGCATGTTCCATCTGTGCATTCAGGCTCACAAGTGCAAGGCAGCCACGAGCGCCCTCTCGACAGACACACACTTGATATAAATATACATAGCAAGAAAATACTTAAACCGAACTTTGAAAACGAATACGAATAGTCAAGGGCAAACGAATTTATCTACGCGGTGCACATACTGTGAATAGTAGATCCTGGCTGCGCAGCAGGTATGATCTAAAGAGCGCACCACCCTTATATGTCTCGATGGTGTTTCTTCCAACACTCTGTGCTGCACAACAGCACACCACAACTCGAGCAACCTTGGACTGTTTTGTGTTTGTCGTCCTTGCAGACTTGGCACCGATCCCGCGCATACTTGCAAGGCGCGTGGTTGCGAGCCAAACCTGCATCTGGGCGCCCACGTTTTCGGCTTTCCTCCTCCTTCGCTGAGCCTTCCCGTTGCGACCCACCGTATGTTACCATACTCTCAATAAGACAACGAACGTCCTGCACGATACTACGTTTGTACCCTGTATATGCTTCAGGGTACAGTAGCTTGCAGATTCTGTGGGAAGTGGTAACAGCCATTTCAATGTGCCAAAAATAATTCACGAGATGCGGACGCCTCGTCCTGTACCGTATGCGAATAAAACTCTCGAGCATATCTACGAGGTCGACTGCCCCCATACCGTTGTCGTAGTCTAGTTTGACCTGCGGCATGAACAACTCAACGTACACACGATTGTCCGCATCCCAACGTTCTTTCGTCGTGCCAGGATTATCGTGTGCAGACGCATGAAATGTGGAAAGGAAGCGGACTATTTTATTGTCGCCGTACTCTAGATAAAGAAAACGAACAGTCTGAAAAACTCCGGTCGCCCACTTGTAAGCCCCTGCGTGCGTACACTCCAACAAAACGCCTCGCCAACAATTAGCCACAACGAAAACGAATGCGTGCAATGACAAAGCGGAAGGGGTAAAATAACTGAGCATGCTACACACACCTCTGACATACTGTGCGCCCCACGACAGCCCAGGCAAGTTCTTGTTCTCGCGGTGCGTACCACAGGCAACGGCGCCGTAGACAGTGAAAAGAATAAAGAATAAAAACAAAGAAGTGAATAAATTATCCATGTAAAGCGCATGCCCAGCGGTTCGGATCTGATCGTTTGCTAGGGTCACGCCAGCCTTCCCTGCGGACACGGCTAGTTTATACAACCGCAATATCCTGCTTACGGTCTTGCCATAAGCTCGCTCCTGCACTGTGTTGTAAAAGCGTTCGTTATACTCGTTGGATCGTTGACCGGTGTAAAACTCCCATGCGAAAGGGATTCCAAAGGCTGCCAAAATGTAACACATAGACATACGCTTATTAGGTTTCGCACTGTTGTAATGAACAGTGATCCCCTCACCGCCCTTTCCCTGCCAAGGTTTGCCGCCCTCGTCATAAGAAAGAACGCGAGGAGGCACCAAAAGAAAGTTGATATTTGAAAACAAAGTTGCTCTAATCAATTCATATTTACCATATGGGTTGTAGTCAGCACGCCGGTTATCCGTAACTAAGGTGTCAGGGTTATATGGCGAAAGGAAACGAAGGGTCTGCTCCCAAGGTATCTGTGCTATAATATCGCCCACTGGAGAACGTAAAAACTTGTTAGTAGACCAGTGGTGCTCGTGGTTTGAGCGCGTGTTCAAACACATCAACAGCAGAGTCGCATGAAAAGTAACCAGGGCTCTAGGAGATGCCCATGCCGGTTTCCAAGGGCGCTGCTTATCCTTTGCACCATATGCGGTATGACGCTTGCCCTCCTCCTTCGCAGCGTTCACGTCAGTCCCAGCTTTATGCACCTCAGCATACCTTAGCGTCTGCGTAGAAAGCGCCTTCCAGAACGTATTCAAAGGCAACAGCTTGCAAAATACATACCACATGCCATCCTCGACACTATTAGGTTTGTATCTGTCTAGACTTCTAAGGAACCCAGGGGTGTATTCATCACGCGGCTCTGTGTACAAACGTGGGTTCGCTTTTGACTCATATTCTACCTCGTTCGCTATGGACTTCTGGTTCTCAACGAATGATTCCCCTATCGACTCGGCAGTTGCCTTCTGATACTTCTCAGCATCAATGCGAGTTCTCTTGTCCTCAGTGGTCTCTATGTTCGAGACCACTTGCCTACTGCCAGGCAAGGCACTATCCACACCTACGGTGGTTCCCTCGTGTTCAGCGAGCTCGGCAGGGTCTGGCGCATCAGTGAGGTCTTGGGAATCATCTGAATCATACCCTGCATCATCAGAATGCACAAGCCAACGCATGACAGTTGCGATGGGAAACCAATACTCATCTCCATCATCAAAGCGGACAACTACGCACTGCGGCCTTTCGTCTGGGCCCTTCACAACGCCGCGGAACGCTTTCCCTTTATTCTGAGTACCGAATACTTCTCCGGGAGTCTTCACGTGCCGCCCCGTGAGCTCTAGTGCAGTGAGTAACAGCGGACCTGACGTAGTGGCTGCCATAACAATAAGGGGAAAACCTAACTGTATATTTACCGCCAAAAAAATGCCCTGGAAAACGCACACTTTTTTAGAAACACACTGGTCGGAAACTCATCAGAAATGTCTCAAATTCCATCGGGAGTGTATATTGACCAAACTCAATCGATACGGCGCGATTTGATTCGATATATATACCGGTACCGGCAATTTCATAGCGGTAACCCTAACTTTTTCGCAGTCGGTTTGGGTCATTTTTGACCCAAACACCGGCTTAGGGGTTAAAGCGTAGCTCCGGGTACGTGCTGGGCGACGTGAAGATGAACTGTTGGGAAACGCCGGGAAGTAGAATCGAACTGGGGGCCGAAGCGAGCGAAAGCCGAGCGAGGAAACACCACAAGTGGTGGAACCGTAACCTGACAAGAACAGTGAAATATATATATAATAAAAGGGGAGAATATAGATATATATCACTGGGCTCAAAAGGACTCAGAAACAAGCAGTGATCTGTCGGAATAAGCTGATATAGGTAAAACATTACATGCTTTTATCTGTGCAGTGAGACAGTCGGCTGTCAGGGAGATGACAGATGACAAGATGGCAGGGTCACTCAGGGCAAGGGGTGAGCAAAGGATCTGGACTCCTCCCATACAGTGGGGGGAAAGTCACAGTACCCGTGAGAAGCGTGGTGGGCCCATAACCTGTGAAAACAAACACACAGTGAAGCACTACTAACAGGGTGCTACGCTCGCATATGTCAACCGTGAAACTGTGAAGCTATACACAAGATAATACGATGTGTTATAGCTTCCGCCGAAAGAATGTGATGACAGCCCCTAGGAAGTCAGGTGTGGAAATGGCAGATGCTAACATGAACTGTCTGACTACCGAAGTCGATATCGGAGATGGCGCTGATGACAGTGAAGAAGTCATAGTAGTCGAGCCGTATCGGTGATGACACAGATGACGATGACACTGTCGGCGTGCCAAATCCAGCAATTCTGATTATCTGTCTCACCGAATATACAGTCCAGCTGATATATTCAGCAAACGCAATGCGCCATAACCCAGAAAGATAAATCTGCCTAAGGCTTATCCTAACTCAATGATCCTAAAACTTTGCATGAATATCGAAGACAAATGCATGAATATATGCAAATGAGATGCCTTTGATGTGGTTGGGTTCGAACCCAAGCAAGGTTGGCATGCCCAACCTTGACTCCACACCCCAAGAGGTCGCGAAGAAGACGCCATCTATGTTCGGATAAACGTGACCTCCCCCGACGTAATTTACGCGTAAACACGTGTTTCCAAGGTTTTGAGATTTACGCGTAATGCGTAATGCATTATGTAGAAATAGCATTACCGTACAACCGGGACATAATCGTACAATAAACCCTATAATATCGACATTTCTTATTACTTATCTACGGTAGTTATGTGCCGTAACTTACACACAAGACACAACTTAGGCCCCCTACGTGCCTCAACATAGAACATACGGAAGCACACAAGTTCTCGAGTGCGAAACACCGAAAAGACAAGTCAGGTGGAGTGGTGGACAGCAGCTACTAGCCAATACAGTCAAGTTGATTCATACGCTAGTGCATTGCAATACTATATTCAATTCTGCGGAATTACGAATATGCTATCCACAACCATCTGCAAAATTATTTACATGTAATAACAAAGAAGAGTTGTGGCACTCTGGTGCATACACCTAAAGTGCATGATAGTAAGCTTACGTTTGTAGCAGTGTGCATTGATGCAGTCAACCTAACGGAAGTAACGGAAGTAACGGAAGTACCGAACAAGTGAAAGGAACATGTGCATGAATCGCGCGCCTAGAGGCTACACACACACACGAATGGGCTCCACCTTTCAGGCACCACACGCCTAGCATATTGCTCTTGAATCCTAGCACTACGCTGGGTCCCAAATACCACCCTTGCAGTGTGGTTTGTGGTACACGTAAAATCGTGCCAAAATCAAGATTCGTGTAATTTACGCGTAAACACGTGTTTCCGACGTTTTGAGATTTACGCGTAACGCGTTTATCCGAACATAGGACGCCATACGAAACCCAAAAACAAAATCAGTCTATAGCTTATCCCAACCCGATGCTGCTCAAACTTTGTATGCATATTCAAAGTGAGTTGAATAAAACGTGAGAACAAGGTGGGTCCGATGTGGTTGGGTGTGATCCCAAGCTAGGTTGCCCTAGACTTCCACACCTCAAGAAAGCGCGCCCCTCCTCGCCATCGGAAAACCTGCGACACAAGCTGCACAAAACGAGTATCGTGAGTCGGCACATATGCATAAACAAACTGAAAAATAAAAGCAGTCAAACACTTCCGAAATCCCTGCGCATAACACAGCAGCCACGCCATCGTTCCGCCCATGAGGCGAAGCGCGAAGGACCGTTGAGAAAATTATGAGCAGTAAATGTTGGTGCGCAGCTCTTTATCCTTGAGCGAGTCAACGCCAACGGCAATCGTATCCGCGATATCGATGGAAGATAAATAGTAAAATAGATGATTTGTTTTAATAATCCTGGAAATTAAATTCACGATGACACGCGAGACGATGCGAGACGATATGACCGTCACGCTGGTTCAGAATTTTTTCAGGACTTTTTCAGGAATTTTGCGCTGGTTCAGAATTTTTTCGGGACTGAGACGGAAACCACGTTCCAGTTCCAGCGCGTATAACCCTTCCCTTTTACGAGCTGCTTTCCATTCTTGTCGTGTCGAAAATCGCGATCGGCCGCGCAGCGGCCGCAGCTCGTAAACTCTGGTCTCAGCCAGAGTAACACCAGTGGTCGACCAGACAGTCACCAGACCATTCGATCGACCAGGAATTGGAATTAGGCGAATTACGAATTTCAATTTGCCAATCGAATGCCCCTTTCCGCTTTAGTTTGCGAGCTCAGCTCTCGTCTGATCATCTGACGCGAGCTGTTGCTGAACCGATCGAATGAAGACAAACTTTTCACCTTAGAGACGCGAGAAAGTTTCACTTATTTCAAGAACCCAAGTTGTTTTCTGAGCTAACATCTTCTCGTTTAAAGATGTCAGCCGGTGGCCAGGTAATCAGCACAACGGTGATGGTGCCGTTGTCAGTCTCTTTGGTGAAATATTGGGGGAATCGAGATGAGGTAATCGGCCAACGCGGGCACCGCTCGGCAAAGATCTCCCATTTGCGGTTTATGTTAATGACCAAGTTATTTGATAACAAGCTCTTCGTGGCAGGAGCTTAACCTTCCGCTGAACTCGTCCATATCTCTGACACTGGACGCGAGCGCCCTCGCTGTAACAGCGACTGTGTGCACCAGGCGAGGCGACTCTGCTCTTCGCTCAGTATTATTTTCGTCATCGGTCCTGATAAATCACTTCTTCTGATTTCAACATTTCGAAACTCCCAAGCACCTTCCTGGTGTCCGGATGCACAGCAAGTGCGTGATCTTGATCGTTTTCATTTGGGCGTTTTTGCAGTCAAAGTTTTGCGCGCAATCGGGTATGGTATTCAGGAAAGGTAATCAAACAAGATACCTTGGTGCCCGGAAACCTTATCTGTTCCCATTATTTTTGGCAGATCACTCAACATTTATTTGGCTCCCACCCCCTGTCGATCCAGCTGGATGCATGGCTGCGCCAGCGGCCTTTGTACACATGCAAGACATGTTGGGGACTTTCTAACTCCCCTACGAGCACTCGCAATGATTTGCCAGGAATCTTCAGTTTCGCCACGCCTCCACAAAGCCCTCGCTGCCCTTCAGAATTATGTGCCAAGGGTGCGCGTTTCTTTCGAATCCCCGAACGCACCATCTTCAACCACCTTTCCTTTCGTACAACGTTTCCCTAAAAGCTGTTTCATACTGGTATCAAGTCGGTGCTGCCGAGCCTTCCACGTAGATTGGAGTGTCCTGATCTCAGATGTCGAAGCACGATCGCGAGTGGCTGGCGGCGAGCGCCTGGTGCCAAGTGTCTCGCGCCGTCGTGGAATGCGTCAGGTGAAACGCGACATGGCGCAGTGGCCCGTCCATATGGCGACCTCGCATAATCTTCCCGGCCCCCACGATGCCTTCGACACTGATGCCATCGGCCAAGCGGCGATCAGTACGCCCACCAGCTGCCACGTGGCGCCCACCAGCTGCGTGTGCACCTTCTGCCGTTCGCCTTGGGACTGACGTCTCCTCTCCGAGTCGAGCGACTCGGTTTCCATCGCAGCATGAGCTTGACAGGGGCCGATCTTTGCTTTCGACTGCCCACTACAACCTTCACCCTGGGGTGTTGTGCGCTTTGCGGTGCAGCCCGGCAATCTTTGACTTCACCCCATGGCCTCGTGTGTGATGCAGTCTGGGCACTCTCGAAGCTGCTGTCGGTCCCGGATGAATGCCAGAAGGAGCTCGCTGTAGTACTTCGCAACGTCGCGGGTGACGGCTTTCGCAGGTGCGCTCCGCCGAAGACGCTACTTTCCACTGCTCACCAGTGAGACTCCCCCCTGAGGGTCACGCCAGGGCCAAGCCGCGACCCCCCTTGAGTTTATGCCATGGGTCAAGCCCATGAGCCCATCCCTTACAGTCACGCCAGGGGTCTCGCCCAAGTGCGACCCCCGGTCTTACGTACTGATTTGTGCAGCACCACTGAGGAGGGGCATTGCGATTCCTATTGGTGGTATCCTGCGGTCTCTCAGGCAGCTGCTCAACCGTGTTTGCAGCTGATGTGTGCAGATCGCGGAAGTGATGGCATACGAATTGGACCCCTGTCGCACAGTGTTCTACACGTTGTGCATGAAACGTCCTTTTTGCCGAGGGCCGTCTTCAGCTTGCGAGCACTGTGCCATGCGAGCACAAATGATGTGTTTTTCGCCTCTCGGCGCGTTTCTATCGTGGCACCTGCCGCATGGTCCCAACTGGCTCGTGGTGCCGGCCCAAGGCGGGGCAAGGCGGACCAGGCGACTAGGATTGCCGCCATTCCCGAGTGGGTCTGCATAACTAATTGGTCCCTACTCTCACGACTAAATAGTTGCAGACCCTAAGGAAACGTTGTGGACCTCATTTGAGCGTGGGCCCTAGTCGGGGTGCACTTGCAGTGTTCTGGGAGGCATCGTGTCTTGGGGACGCGGTTATCGTCCGGACGGAACGGACAGCATCTGCCAGCAGGTGCGCGCACGTTATGTCGAGGCCTTGGTGCAGCTTTTGACATATCCGCCTGGCACCGCAGCAAGAGAGCCTCCTTCCCCGTTGGTTTCATAGTAGGCTTCGTGCAGCCCAGTTGGACAAAGTACGCCGCCGCATGCAGCTTTACCGCGGCGGTGAACCTTGAGGTGAACCTTGAGGCGTCGCTGCGGCGCAGCTTCTCATATCAGTGTCTCGTCTGCCTTCATTTTTTCACATACAGTATGCTGCCGTTTCGAGTTCATCTTTCCGGGCCCCACAGATCTGGCTTGCAGGGAGGAGGGCCTCACACTGCGGGCACCGTGCTGCCGGCTTATGTGTGCTCTTGCCAGCACGTTAGAGTGCCAGGTCCATTGCAGTGACAGACGATTTGATGAGCACGTTAGAGTGCCAGGTCCTTTGCAGTGACAGACGGTTTGATGAGCACGCTAGAGTGCCAGGTCCTTTGCAGTGACAGACGGTTTGATAGCACGCTAGAGTGCCAGGTCCTTTGCAGTGACAGACGGTTTGATGAGCACGTTAGAGTGCCAGGTCCTTTGCAGTGACAGACGGTTTGATGAGCACGTTAGAGTGCCAGGTCCTTTGCAGTGACAGACGGTTTGATGAGCACGTGTGTCAGGCTTGCCACTGACGCTGAATGCAGCATTGTGCGCTGGGTGTTTTTTTTCGAGTGGTGTAGATAGCGCCGGAGTTCCACTGGCCCGAGCTATGTGCGGCGATCCTCTTCAGCAGCACCACGCCGAGCGGGCAAGAGGCCCTCGTGGTTCGACCCTGCCCCAACATTGCACGTCGTCAGCTACTAGAGTGATAGAATCTTTGGCGGTCATCTCCCGCGACAGCTTCCTCGAGAGGGTCGCGCTGCGCCGGCTGCTATCCGCTATGCCGGGACTTGACACACAGGGACGTGCTTCCACATGTTCCACGCGCGCCCAGGTCATGCACGGGGCGCGGCTTGGGCCCTTGACTAGGGCCCTTGCTGCGAGCCATGTTATGCACGGGGCGCGGCTTGGGCCCTTGCTGCGAGCCATGTTATGTACGGGGCGCGGCTTGGGCCCTTGGCTTGGGCCCTTGCCGCGAGCCATGTTATGCACGGGGCGCGGCTTGGGCCCTTGACTTGGGCCCTTGCCGCATGCCCTGACATTCACGGGGAGAAGTAAATCGGTAGACTGAGGAAGCTGGAGGGGGTTAGCACCGGTTCGCAGAAGCCCCGCGCTCGGGCGGAGGAGATGCGGATGACCCTCCAGACAAGCCCGCTGAACCAACACCGCTACGCTTCGGTACGCACTCTTCCGGCCGCCGCATATGATAAATGTCCTACCTTATCGCAAACACGCAATGCCATTTTGAACATGAAATCATGCCCTGAACGCATATGAGCGGGTGGTCCACTTAGATTCTGCGACGTCCTTATGCGCCACGTGGTGTGCGTGGAACCCCATGTCCGCAGGTGTCCCCTGCGCGCGCGCGGTCGCTGGAGAGCAGCATCAACCAGCACGACTTCGACAGCTTCGCTCAGCTGATCATGGCCGAGAGCAACACTTTGCAGGCAAGTTGCCACACCACCTTGCCGGCACCGCCACCTCACCTTGAGACAAACAGAGCTCCCGGAGGGTCCTGAGGCAAGCTTCCTTCGTACACCAGCCCATCCTCTCCCCTGACCCCCCCACTTCATCCTTCTACCTCCCAACACTCCCCCCTCCCCCGGAATTCGCTTTTTATGCACACCGATCTAATTGCCAAAGACAGTGCATTAATGGGTTTCTCTTGTGCGAAGCGTGAGGTGAAGTGTTGTTCTGTGTGCACCTCGATGATTCTTTTCAGGCCACTGCACACTTTGTAGACTTTGTGCTGTGTGCACCTCGATGATTCTTTTCGGGCCACTGCACACTTTGTAGACTTTGTGCTGTTTTTGCTGTGTGCACCTCATTGATTCTTTTCGGGCCTGCACTTTGGGCTGTGTGCTGTGCACCTCGATGACTCTTTCGGGCCTGCACCTTTGACTTTGTGCTGTGTGCACCTCGATGATTCTTTTCAGGCCACTGCACACTTTGTAGACTTTGTGCTGTGTGCACCTCGATGATTCTTTTCAGGCCACTGCACACTTTGTAGACTTTGTGCTGTGTGCACCTCGATGACTCTTTTCGGGCCACTGCACACTTTGTAGACTTTGTGGGACCGATTCGGTGCGAAGGTGGACGAACCGAGTTGAATCCTGTTGCGCTTCAAGGGCCTCAAGCGCCCTCTTGTTGCACATAGCCGCCCATTGCCGGTTTTGGATCCAGCTAACCGGCATGCGCCCTTCATCTGTCCTCCAGGCCTTACAAGCCTCCAGGGCTCAGCTCACTTGGTGAATGGCTAACATATGTGACTCAAACTGCACTTCTGTACACAGATCCCACTTCCATTTCTGCACATTGCTCACTTGCGTTCAGCGAGCTGGCTAGTTCCCACTCGGCCTTTACTGAGCCATTCATCCGAAGAAATAGGCCGCCACGTCATCCTGCACAGCTATGGGGTCGATGTAGGATAGCGCTCCTGAGGACAACTGTGACCATCGGCTGAGAGGGTGCACCTTCTCCGTCATGACCCTCCGCTTAATAATAAGTGAGACGTCGGTCAGACAAAGTGGAGTTTAATTTATAGTTGGATTTCTCGGGGCTGCGTGCGAACCCTCGGGCTGCAGGCTTGCCTGATGGACACGATGCCTCCGATGAATTGCTTGAACGAGACCTCCAAGCGGCAAGCCACCCGCGCCTTCCCCCTTCCTTCCCTCCTGTGCCCTATCTCCGCGCTGCCCCACCCTTCCCTCTTGTGCCCTATCGATGCCCTGCCTTGTCTTTCCTCTACGCCATCTGAGCTGGCTCGCTTAGTGCCTTAGGTCTCAACCTAAACTTCAGCCACATCCAGGCTCGCACTGTGGACCTCCACATTCCACCTGAGTCTCCCCACTTTGGGGGCCGGCATGCGCAGGATTGTTGAAATGGTGCACCGCTTCAATGACCTCAAAGGTGAGTCCGCAACGGCTTCCTATTGGCTGATGCACACAGCTGCATGCACGCGCCCGGCCTCGGCCTGCCTGAATGCCTGACTCGTGCTTCAGTGGAGGCGTCACACGACGTTACTTTTATTTTTCAGCCAATCAGATTGTACTACAACATCAATAACTGACAAACCTCCGGAAAGCCTCCGGTTTTCCAACCACCAGGCCTGCGCACGCTCTCCATTCAAACGAACCGAACACCAACTTTCCGCCCGCACAGACCTACAAGGTAAATTTTCAATGGCTCTTTATGTGGACGATAAAGCTTGTCTTGATATTGTCAGTGGTAATCAAACGTGTAGTATACCAAAGGGGGCCGATCCTCAAGAGTATATCCCGAACCCCAAAAATCCGCTTCAGTTTACAAACTATTGTCGGGATTATCACACGCCTTTCCAGACACGTCCCGATGCCAAACTTGGAACTGCTAAAGCGAAGTGTGCCGTTACGCGCAAAGTAAAACATATGGGCAGAATCATTGAGCGCCGTTGCCAAAACGATGCCAACGGTCGAAACTGTGTGTGTAGCGAAGCACACCACCGCATGAACAACGATACCGTGCCAGCGGCATATTCATATCCTGTTTTTATAAGGCTTATGAAAACAGGATATGGATATGCCGCCTTATGAAAACAGGATATGAATATGCCGCTGGCACTGTATGGTTGTACATGTGGTGGTGTGCTTCACTACACACAGTTTCGACCGTTGGCATCGTTTTGGCAACGGCGCCCAATGATTCTGCCCATGAGTTTTACTTTGAGCGTAACAGCACACTTCGCTTTAGCAGTTCCAAGTTTGGCATCGGGACGTGTCTGGAAAGGCGTGTGATAATCCCGAGAATAGTTTGTAAACTGAAGCGGATTTTTTGGGTTTGGGATATACTCTTGAGGATCGGCCCCCTCTGGTATTGGCATAGGCAAACTGCACGTTTGATTACCACTGACAATATCAAGACAAGCTTTATCGTCCACATAAAGAGCCATTGAAAATTTACCCTGTAGGTCTGTGCGGGCGGAAAGTTGGTGTTTGGTTCGTTTGAATGGAGAGCGTGCGCAGGCCTGGTGGTTGGTAAACCGGAGGCTTTCCGGAGGTTTGTCAGTTATTGATGTTGTAGTACAATCTGATTGGCTGAAAAATAAAAGTAACGTGGCCAGGTATTTCCTCTGTCGATCAGGTGAGTGCCGACTGTGTGCTTTCCCTGCCGATTCTCTGACCCCCATCATTCATATACAACTTAGCATTAAACTGAATGTCATGTCCACGTGGGTATGCCGGCTTTCGGGAGCTGGGCCGGCTGGCCTGCACAACATGCGTCCTCACCTTGCTGCTGTTGCGTCACCGCTGCTCGGCCGTGTACCGGGCCACGTGGCAGCACTGCCAAGCAGGGAACGGTATCTATCTCGCTGCGACATCGCCCAGGGGCGGCGGAAAGGGCCCTCTCTAAAAGCTGGTGCCCACCGCTATGCTGCAATCCAAGGGATACCAAACATCACTTTGCAGATCCGACGTATGCGGTGAGGGGTGATGGGGTGATGTGATGGAGACCTATGGCTACAGGCTACACCGCAGCAGCCTATACGTTCGATACCGGCCCGGACGCGGTGCTCATCTTTCAGAGACGGTAGGGGCCGTCCCGGAGACTTTGAGGCCCTGCCGCGGCGCTCATCTTTCAGAGACGGTAGGGGCCGTTCCAGAGGCTTTGAGGCCCTGCCACCGTGCTCATCTTTCAGAGACGGGAGGGGCAGTTCCAGTGACTTCCACGCAGATGGCGCCCGCGGCCACACGCCGATGCACTAATGAGAGGCTCAGCTCTCACACGAAGGGGAGGTCCACTGCCACGGTTAGGCGCGTGCCCGAGGTTGTGGTTTCATGGCCCTGCAAGCTTCGGGGAAATGCCGTGCCGTTTGTGCTGAAGCCGTTGATCCCCGGTGGGATACATCGTGCGGCGCCAGTAGGATCGCTTGGCGCTCTGGTAGATATGGCACCGATCATCAAGAAGTCGACACAAAGACAAGGCCACGCAGCCTAAGCCAGGATAAGCCACACACACACACACACAAAGGGCAGGAGAATCCGGATGAGTGTCCCGAAGTGTGTGCTGAATCCTTTGATCCCCGGCGTGGGTACATAGTGCAGTCTTCTGTGGCTACGGGGTGCCAAAGGAGCCGCAAGGATAAGCATACACACACACACACACAGGGGCTTTGCAGAGGGGCTCAGGTGGCCCAGTGAGGCTTAGGGCGTCCCGTTCTCCACCAGTGAGCTCCGGAGAATCCAGATAAGAGTTCCGAAGTGTGTGCTGAATCCTTTGATACCCGGTGTGGGTACATAGTGCAGCGTGTCTATTGTGGCTATATGGTGCTAAAAGAATCGGTCCAAGGATGAGCCACACGCTTACAAGCACTGCATCTATTCATGCAGCATGTGGCCCTGCCTGCGACGAGGCCCTGGGGGGTGGGGGCGGAACCAGGGATGCGCCCGAGCTATTCCAGAGGCTGCTGTATCACTTCCCTCCGGCGTGTGCCCCGGGGGAGCAGCCGAACGTCAAGGCGTACTTCAGCAACTCGGTGCGCCATCTCCAAAAGCATCCCTTTGTGTTTCCCATTCCCTTTCTTACGCAGTCGTCTCCTCCGTGCCTTGAGACTCCTCAGGGCCACCTGGTGCGGAGGCAGTCCGCCGTGACTTGAGACTCCTGCAATTTGGCAATACATTTGGTATCTAAGTCAAGGGCATCCACGTCAGCAGAGTGGGCCGGGTTTGCGTCTAGTCATACCTGTGGTCTGCCTGTGATCGGACGCTGGACGAGGCTAGATTGACGCGGCTCCGCGCCGACCGCATTCAGTATTCTCGGGTACTGCCAAAGCGGGTCGAGGATGGTAGATTGGGCCATGTCGAAGGCGCAGACATCTTGCTTACACATGTCGCGGTCGATAGGTGATACATACGTGACAGACGTCCGGTGCCCCCGGTGATGCCCTATTCTCTGTCGCCTCCTAAGTACAGCCCTTAGCCCCCCCCTTATCGCTCATCACCTCCTCCGACCTGCCAAGCTTCTTCCCTCTAGTCAAGCCCTCTTCATTGAGCCCCCGGCATGTCTGCTCTTAGTGGATCCCTCCGCTGCCCCTCTCACTCCCACAGGGGCGCGCTCCTGCCGAGGGCGCGCCTGCGTGAGACCGCAGTGGAAATCGCTTCCTAACATCGGGCTCCATAGGGGAGGGGGTGCGATGCGCGCCTGTATACTCACGGGGGGCTGGAAGAGACCGCTTGCCGCAGGACTCACTCGGGGAGGCGCTGACCAATGGCTGGACCGACGTGGGCGCGATGCATCCCCCGAAGGAGGTGTACGGGGAGGTGTACGCGGCCGTCGGCAACATGCCCACGGTGCGCGCCTCTCCTCCTTCGGCCCATTTCGCTCTCAGGCGCGCGCCTAGTGCGCCCATGCACCCCCCCTTCCGGCGGGGTCTTTTATCAACCCTAGAAGGACCCCCCCCTCTCACAGCGGCGCATTTCGGAGGAGCTCGAGCTTCTGCTTGCTGCTGAGACAGATCACGGTCAGAGAGGTGCACTTGCCCCAAGATGGCCTCCTCCCGCTTCAGCTGGCGGTGGACCTAGGGGGAGAGGTGCATTTGCCCCAAGATGGCCTCCTCCAGCTTCAGCTGGCGGTGGACCTAGAATTATTCAAGGAGCTCCCGGCCTGTGGTGTCTCCCGGCCTGCGGAGGGTCTGCGGCGGCCCTCGCGTGCGCTCACTCACTGTCTTGCCCGCCGCGGCGCCTGCAGGACTACTCCGGCCTGGACGTGAGCACTCTGGCGATGGCTATGCGATGGCCAGGGGCGCTGCAGGTGCACACGGCCCTCGCCTCACCTGCGCCTTTTGTCCCATATCTGATATGGCGGCACCGCGCCCAATGACCTCGGGCATGTTGAGCTCGTGGGACAGCAGTTGTGCAGCCTTTGCGTGGTTATAGCAGGCTCGCCCTTGCTGGCCCCGTCACGGCCTCTGCAGCCTTAAAGGTTCCTCCTGGGTGAGAGTTAATCTCGGGCTCCGTAGCGATACCTAAATCCAGCGGCGGTTCCCGGAGCAGGCGGTGTACCCGATACGCCCTGGGGGGGGAGCCTGCGAGGTCAGCGATCAGACCATCATCTACCAGCAGCAGGTGCTCAACCCGGTCACGGGCCTGCCCTACGGGTACGTACGCTCCCCTTCAGCCGCTTCCAACCCACTGTGACCCACTTTGCATCCCTCTTACCCTCCTAAGTGCCTCGCCCCATATCTCACCCCTCGGCCCAAAGCTGAAATGGGGTGGGGCGTGCTTCTCTCAGCTCAAAGGGTGGGGCGTGCTTCTCTCAGCTCAAAAAGGGTGGGGCGTGCTTCTCTCAGCTCAAAGGGTGGGGCGTGCTTCTCTCAGCTCAAAGGGTGGGGCGTGCTTCTCTCGGCTCAAATGCCCGGGAGATGGGGCGCAGGATATCTGCCCACCGCACTGCAGACTGCAAAGTCGGGTCGGGGGCAGGGAGGGGTCTGCATGTTAGATAGCCGCGCTTAGGCTTCATTCCAGAGATTGAGACTGAGACCGCATTTGAGCCGCCGCTGCGCACCACTGCTAAGCGCCGCCGCCACTTGGTTCCATTCACGGCAAGGGCCGCGCTGAAGGGATTCCTTTTTTGGGGGAGGGGGGGGGTCGCAGATGGGGCACTGCGGCAAATGCCCAAGCGCAGGTGGCGGCCCTAATGCCAACTGTGAACTCGGCGGTGGAGCGGTACCAGGCCACGGCGCAGGCGTCAGCACAGGCCGCGATGATGCGCCAGCTGGAGATCTCGCAGGCATCACCAGCACGAGCTCCGCAAGGTATAGGGCCACGTCCTACTGAGGCGCTGCTGGTGGGGCGACCAACCTCGAGGTGCCTGCTTTCAGGGAGAGCACCCACGCCCGCACTCTACCGTATATCGCAGACCCGTGGCGGCTCACTCTGTGACTGTATGGGACTCCATTGGCAGGTAGAGACGGAGGTAGCGTCAACAGTGACCACAGCAGCACTGATGCGGCAGTGGTGGCGGCGGCGGCCAAGGCGGCGGGGCCGTATCTCATGGCACAGAGACCTCCTGGAGGCGAAGTCTGTCTTCTGGGCGAACAGTTCAAGGCAGAGCAGCCACCAAGCCTGCCCCAACCACCACAAGGTACCCCCTGCTTGACAGGCTCCCGCGCAGCGCTGACGAGGCCTTGGACTTGATTGCTTAGACATGCCTCACCTCGATGTGGGGCGCTACCCCTCAGAACTTGGCTCATGCACGCCCCAGCTGAGCCGCCAACCCGTCGTGCTAGCTCAGCCTGTTCCACGCACATAGGCCCGCCTGAAACAGCGGTGCATCGTGCTGCCGCCTCGGACTGCTTCAACCCGTCGGCATCTCCCGCATGAGGTGCGGACATACGTGTCATTGAGCGCTTGGTGCACTCTCCGTGCACCTTGGCACCTGAGGGGGGGCGTCGTGTGGTGCAGGCGCCCGGATGGCCATGCTGGAGGGGGCCCATGCCGCCATCGCCAACACGAACGCGTTCATGGCGTCCACCGCGGCCGCTGGCTCATCGCTGCAGCACCTCTCGGCGCAGCTCCCGGCACCACCTTCAACAGGTGGCACCCCCGGGTCAGTGGGGAAGGTTGGAAGGGGGGGCGTTGCAGAGCCCATCAGCTCACACTTTGTGGTGAGAGGTCTGCTCGGGGCTGGAGGCGTATCAAGGCCGGAGGCGTATAGGCATGAGTGTTGGAATTCTATACAGGGTAGTTTGCAAAAGCAAGCGTAAACTTTCATTCTCAAAAGATATATCAGTTCGCAGCTTGAAACGCCACGAACATTAGCGCCCAAACATTACTGATTGGGCAGTCTAAGCGACAGTTCACTAATTAGAGTATGACGTGTCACTGTCGAGTTCATAACGACTGCAGTGACACGTCTGCGATGGGCCGATGAACTATTACACACTGTGTCTTGCCGATGGTCATCATATGATCCAACGGCCACGATTAGTTCAGCAGATCTACAGATCTAGATCTAAGGGTTTCATAGGGTTTCTTTAGGGTTCCTTCAGGGTTTGAGCATCCTGACTACTGTGCAAGGCCTAGACAGTCATGCTTTACATCAAACTGATCAGCAGACACTGCAGATTCCAATAACCCTTCTAAAGGGTGACTGTCTAGTTGTCCTACTGCCAGTTCTTGGGAATGGTGCCCCTTCAGTCAGCAACACCCACTTCTTGGGATGGTGCCCCTCCAGCTCCAGTTTATGGGGATGATGCCCCCTTCAGTCTTCAGTTCCAGTGATATGGGGATGGTGCCCCTTCAGCTCCAGTTTGTGGGGATGGTGCCCCTTCAATCTTCATTGGTCTCCACGAGGCAGGTTCATGACTCCCAGACGCTCTCTATGTACTCGAAACAGAGGGAGCGCCAGTGGTTTGGTCATTATGTCGGAGGTGTTGTCGTCAGTAGAAGTGTATAGGGCCTCAGCTTCCTTGGCCTTGATCAACTCCCTTATGTACATATTCCTGACCTCGATGTGCTTGGACCTGGAGTTATTGACGTAGTCAGTGGCCAGGTGAATGGCGCCCTGGTTATCAAGGGTACTGGCCTGCATATGTCTACCAGGGAGTCCAGCACGTTGAGGACGTACTTGACCTCACGAGCTCCCTCGGACATAGCTATGATCTCAGCCTCAGTGGTGGATAGAGACACGCACTTCTGGATCATAGATGAGAATATGATCAAACTCCCACATAGGAAGACCGCAATACCAGAGGTGCTTCTCCTGGTTACCTTGCATCCTGCATAATCAGCATCGGTGTAAATGGAGAGAGGCAACGGTCTGCTTGGTCCAGTGCCACACCCCCCAGGCACCGAAGCAGTGCGCAGCACCAGCTCGTACTCCCTGGTGCCCTTCAGATATCTGACCACCTGCTTCAGGGCCACAAAGTGCTCTGGACCATATGTAGCGCAGAACCTCGACAGGACTGATACTGCTGCCATAATGTCAGGCCGGCTGCAGCGAGCTACCCACTGCAGCTGCCCCAGAAGAGCTCGGTAAGGCATGGATCCTTTACCATCAGCAGGAGTCAGCGCAGTGCCAAGTGACATCGGCAAACTCGCTGGCTTGGCCTCATCCGGGCCATAGGTGCTGATCATCTGGGAGATATAGCCAGACTGAGATAAGTATGCTGTATCACTTCCCCAGCGCACCCCGATACCCATGACCAAGTCCAGCACCCCAAGATCTTTGCACGCATACTGTGCGTGGAAAGTGGTCACAAAGGTGTCATACCATGACTTGTCATTGGTGGCCACCAGGTAGTCATCCACGTAGGCCAGAATAATGACCTGGAGAGCAGCATCACGGATGAAATACAGGCAGGGCTCCACGTCACTCCTCTGCATCCTGGAGTCATATCCCATGATGAAGGCATCAGAGGTGTCAAACTACTCTCTACCAGCCTGCTTAAGTCCATACACTGCCTTCAGCAGTTTGGCACACCTGTGCCCCCCATAGACCAGCCCTCGGGGAAGACGAACATACAGGTCCTCCTCGAGCACTGAGTTCAGAAAGGCAGTGTCAACATCCATGTGGTAGACTACAAGGCCAAGGTTCAGAGCCAGGGTGATGATGATCCTGACTGATGACAGCTGTGTACATGGTGCAAAGGTGTCATAGTAATCCACTCCATACTCCTGTTTATTGCCCCGCACACATATCCGGCTCTTCCTTTTCAGGAGTTGCCTGTTCTTGTCTAGCTTGACCTTGAGCACCAGGGACATTTCCAGCAGTTTCACCCCAGCAGGTACATCCTCCTCGTCCATCATCAGTAAAGCCTTCTTGATCTGTACCAGTGCCTCCAGCTCATCTTGAATAGAGTTGAGCCATTCAGTACAGTCAGGTGAATTCAGGACCTGTGAGTGACTTTTCGGCTTAGTGACTCCCTCAGGCAGTAGGGAGCTCTGCACAGTGGGTGTCTCTGCAGCCTTAACACCCAGGCACGTGTGTGTAGGTGGAAATCGCACGTCTCCAGCAGGTAGGTCCATGATGGTGAAATTGGTGAGGAGGACCACGCAGTAAGGTTGAGCATGAGGTGCAATAGCGCGTCCACAAATCATGGCCTCCTCAGAGTCCCCCTTCCCAGTGACAGCACGTACCTCAGTGAACAGTGGATAGTGAGCATTGATACTCCCATATGTAGGGCAATCCCTCAATAGTGACAGGCGATCACTGCCTGGCTTGAGATATGAGTTCAAGCTCACCCAGCACACATCATCAGAGGTTTCCACCTTTACCACAGCCACAATCTCATCACTACCTTCAGGTAAATACACACCCTGCTCCAATACAGCAGTGTCCAATAGTGTAGGTGGTGGATCTTTGTAGGGCGCATCCAGAGTGGTGACCATGAAGTAGGTCTTGAGAGGGGTCACTGCAGACGGATCCCATGTGGTCACCACTTTGCCCAGGTTGTCCAACCTCTCAGAGAAAGTGACCATACCAGAGTTGACCACCTTCCCAGACTCATGATCATACAGGAGATAGGCAGACGATACCTCAGAGTGTCCCACATACCTGAGCTCACGTGCTCGGTTACTGAGCTTATGTTCACGAACCGTGGGGTCAATGAACGGTTAAGCCATACACCCAAATACTCGCAGCTGGGACAAGTCTGCATGCTTCTTCTGGATGAGGTAGTAGGCTGAAGTCCAACCCAGAGACTTTCTAAATACACGGTTAAGGATGTACACCGCATGGCGGGTGGCTAGGGGCCACATGTCCACACCAAACCCAGAAGTCAGTAGGAGAGCTCTGGCCATAGCTTGTACATCTCGGTGTGACCTCTCTACCCTCGCCTGGTTCTCATGCAGGTATGGGGAACCATGCCTTTGCTCAATACCATGCTCCTCACAAAATGCTGCAGTTTGCCCAGCAATCATGGTACTGTCACCGTCAGTGTGGAGCACCATGTGGTACTCGCTGGACAGGTCCATGGTGCTTCCCAGGCGCTTCACCTCCTCCAGGTATAGCTTGAAGGCCTTGAGGTAGTCAGACTTGAGCTTGAGAAAGAATATGCATATCCAGGTAGTGGAGTCATCAACAAACAGCACGAACCATCTGTACCCCCCAGCACTGGTCCTGAATGGTCCACATGTGTCTGACCATACAAGATTCCCCAGCTCCTTGGATAGCTCTCTCCCAGTGGGTTTCACAGAGGGCCTGATGGCCTTGGTCAGCCTGCAGGCAATGCACCGCTCGGGGCAGTGCTGTACCGGGCTGCCAGAGTATTGTGACTCACTGATACTCATAGGAATATTCTGAGCGAACATGTGGTCAACAGACTTGTCACCAATGTGACCCAGCCTCACATGTTGTAGCAACTTGATGTCAAGCTGCTCTGTAGTGTGCGAGTCCTTGAACAACACCACCACTGGCCACTTGGTGTCCTCAATCCACACACGATCTTCGCCACAAGGTTCCAGATTGGCCACGTTGTAGCATGACTCCCTCGGTGCAGAGAAGATCTTAGCACCAGCAGGGTATTCATGAATAATATCAAAGCGAGAGATCAAGCTCCACCAGCTCGCTGTGACCCACTTAGGCAATACAAACATAAATTTGGTGTTGGAAGGGTCTCTGTCAAAGTCAGTGAGGGCCTTCTGGAGACACTGCAGGATGATGTCATGGTCGAATGGCGGGTTCCCATAGCAATGCCTGCCAGCCCAATCCTTACCAAAACATGTGTCAGTGATGGTACAGTAGTCATCCAGGATATGGTTGTCATCAGAGGAAAATAGTTCAAGGAGGAAAGGGCCATGAGTGGTGAAGTGAGGCTTGGTGTCCTCAAATTTCCAGTCAGAGCGGTCTCGTTGATCATCAGTATGCTTGGCAGCACAGGCTAGATGGGTGTCCAAAGTCGCATATGTATCCTCGTGCATAATGTACTGGTTGCCAACTCTGGCAAAGGAGAACACCACCCCCCCTTTGGACACAGTTCTGGCCCCAAAGTCCACAAGAAAACCTGCATCCTCGAGCGCCACCACCGATAAGAGGTTTAAGTGTTGTCCAGGTATGCAGTGTGTGCCAAGGAGCTGTAGCCCAACCATGCGCCCAGACTTCACATCCTTCTTGGCAAAGGTCACCGAGCCACTGCCAGAGGAGCTCACAGACTGACTATGCATCACACTGAAGGTCTCACAGGTTGCAGTGTCATAGTCCGTATTGAACACCCGGACAGAGTTGAAGATGTGCTTGGTGGCGCCACTGTCGATAACAGCACTCTTGTCCACAGCGAACTGAGGGCTAACACTGCCAGCACTCGCACCACATGCCACCTGAGCATGGCCAGCATCAGGGGCACAATACACACCATATGCCCAAGCATCACAAGGCACCCAAGCACACTCACCACACGGGTCAGAGTCCAAGTCCAAGTCCGTGACGAGGTCACCACAGGCATCATCACAGCGGTCCTCACAGTGGTCCTCATAGTAGTCACTGGGGACCAGAGTCACAGAACAGAAGCGGATCTTGCGAGGTGGACCAAGCAGTCCAGAGGCCCAATCATCAGAGGGGGTGTAACCCACTCCTTCAACGGGCTGCCCAAGGCACATGTCCTCCTCCTCCTCGTCAGAGTGCCCAAGGTACATAACCTCCTCCTCCTCGTCAGAGTCAGAGGCATCCTCCAGGTCTGGCAGAGAATCATCATCACCTGAGTCAGAGTCCGAACCCGAAGCAAGGTCGGGGACCACGCAATCAGAGCCGGTGCCAGCTTGCCCAGAGATAGAGAGAAGATCAGGCATATAGCTGTGCTCCATCGGATGATGCGACCAGGAATCTCGGTCTGCAAGAAGCCGATCATAGTTAAGGGAACCCAGCATAGTAACAGATCCAGAGATAGAGAGAAGATCAGGTATATAGTTGTGCCCCATCGGATGACGTGACCAGGAATCTCGGTCTGCAAGAAGCCGATCATAATAAGGGGAACCCAGCATGGTAACAGATCCAGAATCACTCTCAACTGGCTGCCCAAGGTGCATGTCTTCCTCATCCTCGTCAGAGTCAGAGGCATCCTCCAGGTCTGGCATCGAGGCATCATCATCCGAGCCAGAATCCGAGTACTCAGGCCAGGCACTGGTGCCCCACCCCTCACCGAGGAATAGCATGCCTCCAAAATCCTCCACTGCCTGTATCAAGGCCCTGGTGGCCCCCCGGAGCTCAGACGCCCAGCTATGCAGGTCCACCAGCGAGGTGCGCACCATGACAGACTCCAGCTTCAGTAATATGTCCATGTCATCCGTGGCCTGCCTGATGACATGGAGCTGGCAGAGGATCTTCTTGGTACTGACAGTGTGCCCAACACCACGAGGAAGAGTAGTACCCCTGTCAAGTATGTGGTGAGCACGAAGGAATATCTCCACAGACCCAGCCATCATGATAGAGTGCCATCGCTGCAATCCAGGCTTGAACCAGAGCTGCCTCGGGGAGATCTGGAAAGTGTCACCCAAGTGCTGATCACGTCCATCATCCCACTGGGCTTGTGTCTTCTTCAGGCGAGCCTTGTCGGGGAAGAAGGCAGTGAGGACATCAATGTAGACCCATGAGTCATAAATAGGTACAAACTTAGTACGGTGACGACGGCTGAGTACAGGAGAATGCTTGTTGGGAACGTAGCAGTGGTGCTTCTTCTTGGTCCTGCGAGGAGGGCGCCTCTCTGAAGACAATTCCACACGAGGTGCACACACAGTGCCCTCATTGTCCCCAGTGTACTCACCAGTAGTGTGGGATACAACAACCTCAGGCTCGCCCACCTCCGTCAGGACTGATTAATAATTGAACACCGGGAGTACAGAGGATTGGGACTCCACAGGCACAGAGCCCCGACCAGATATCCAGGGCTGGCACGGGGCCGGGCTAGAAGGCAGTGACCCAGAGATGTTGAGATTACCAGCCTCAGCTAGCCCTGAGCTCAGGTCAGAGTGTGTACCGTCCGGCAATGAAGTCTCCACCAGCACAGAGCTTCGACCATACGTCGATAGCTGGCACGGGGCCGGGCAAAGGGTCATCGAGTCAGAGATGTTAGAATTACCAGACTCAAATAGCCCAGAGCCCAAGGAACTGGCATATATATCATAACCAGTCTCGTCCAGACCAGGGTGCAAGTCAGATGGACCAGCCTCCCGAATAGCAAAAAGGGCTTCACCACTTTCCTCCAGTCCAGGATAAAGTTCAGATTGCCCAGCTGCAACACCAAGATGTTCACCAGGCTTCGGTAAGCTACCATGCTTCTCATAGTCTGCCACGCTCTTGAGAATTGCCGCCTTGGTAGTTGGGGAAGCCTTCTTGAAGAACGCCTCCCGCTTCTCGACGTTCTTGATGAAACAGTCTTTAGCAGGGTGCCCACGCCTGTGACAGACAGGGCACGGGACCTTGACAGCCAGTCGCTGTTGCTTCACCTCCTCCTGCTTACGCCTGTCATCAGCAATAGCACCAGCAGCCTCAGATTCAGTGTTGCCGCCAGCGTGGTGCACCGCGTGGGCAGTGTGCGTCACAGCAGCACGCGGGGCGAGTATGGTGTCGTAGTGAGATGTGACTTGGTCCGACAGCACACTCGCAGTAGGCAGGGTCTCAAGCATGAATTTGGCCTTGAGGAGCATATAGTCGGGGTGCAGCCGCACAATAGCCATCGCAGACTATATGGTCTCAACCGTCTCCATACACAGAGGCTTGCCAGAAGGAGTAACGCGCGCGTTCACGGAGTACTCGCGTACACGCCGAAGAGTCTCCTTCGATTCCAGAAACGTTGGAAGAGGAGGGGCAAGTCTCGAAAGTTGATTTGGCAGTGAAAGCAGCTTATCCACCTGGTTGATGAAGTAGACGACACTTGTGTTGCGTCGCAATTTGGATAGCTCAAGCCAGGCACCGTGACCGTCAGAGTGTTGCTCGTAGCTGCGAACGACAGCGTTCGCAGTGCCAGTGGTAACGCGACAGAGGAAGTCATAAAACAGCTGATTCGCTTCCTCAAGATAGAAGTCATCCCCCCTCACCATATGGAGCGGAGTAGATTCCGAAAGCAGTAGCGCCAGAGAAGGGTGACGCAAAGAGGGCCGAATTTTCGCAAGCCACTCGTCCCAAATTCCTTCCTGGTCAGTTTCCTTGCCAGAAAAGTACGAGTCCGCGGAAAGCCCCTTAGTCATATCAGAAAGACTTGGTAAAGGACGTTGCCCACCAGCGGGCGACGAATTGAGATGTTGGTCCACAGGGACAGTGGCGCGGGGAACTGTCTGACTAAGGCCGCGAAGCTCGTAGAGCTGAGCATTTATGCCCTTCATCATTTCCGTAAGCGCCGAGATTTGCTCTTGCTGACCACTCAGCGCAATATCCCGCAAAGACGACTCGCCCGGCTTCTCCTCAGATGCTGGCGCGCCACCAGGAGGTGACGGTGTCGTCGCTTGACTATAGCTCTTACCCTTAACCATAATGAATTCTCTTACGCGCAGCGGAAATTTGCGTGATAAACAAAATAGAACTCACTTATAAATCGTAAGTGGGCCCATAACCTGTTGGAATTCTATACAGGGTAGTTTGCAAAAGCAAGCGTAAACTTTCATTCTCAAAAGATATATCAGTTCGCAGCTTGAAACGCCACGAACTTTAGCGCCCAAACATTACTGATTGGGCAGTCTAAGCGAAAGTTCACTAATTAGAGTATGACGTGTCACTGTCGAGTTCATAACGACTGCAGTGACACGTCTGCGATGGGCCGATGAACTATTACACACTGTGTCTTGCCGATGGTCATCATATGATCCAACGGCCACGATTAGTTCAGCAGATCTACAGATCTAGATCTAAGGGTTTCATAGGGTTTCTTTAGGGTTCCTTCAGGGTTTGAGCATCCTGACTACTGTGCAAGGCCTAGACAGTCATGCTTTACATCAAACTGATCAGCAGACACTGCAGATTCCGATAATGAGCGCCCCCCCTTTGAGCCAGAAAAGAAGAGGACCGGTGCACCACCGGCGAGGACCGGTGCACCACCAGCGAGGACCGGTGCACCACCAGCGAGGACCGGTGCACCACCACCAGCGAGGACCGGTGCACCACCAGCGAGGACCGGTGCACCACCACCAGCGAGGACCGGTGCACCACCACCAGCGAGGACCGGTGCACCACCACCAGCGAGGACCGGTGCACCACCACCAGCGAGGACCGGTGCACCACCAGCGAGGATCGGTGCACCACCAGTGTGACAGTGTGTTATTCTGCCTCCCACTAAAGGAAGCACTAAAGGAAGCCAGAATAAAGGAGAGCGGTGCTCTGAGTATCCGAATAAAGGAGAGCGGTGCTCTGAGTATCCGAATAAAGGAGAGCGGTGCTCGGAGTATCCGAAAGAGAAGCGGATGCGTGTTGGCCACCTGGCGACTCGCCGCTGCAGCAGAAAGTCGGCTGACCTGCAACAGGACTCCATGTCAGTGTCATCCGAGCACCAGTCCGGGATGAACTCCTGCAAGTCCCGCTGATGCCCAATCCCCAGTCTCCTCAGTCCGGTTAGCGTCCCCGGAGTTCATGTCTCAGCCGCGGTGCTAGTGAGGAATTAAACTACAGTATCAGTTGTGATTTATAAAGGTGGGATTCGGTTCCGTGGAGCAGGGGTGAGGCCTGCAGTGCCGCTCGCTCGAGAGATGAGACGAAGGGGCTCGGTGCTGGCACGCTATCGAAGTGGTTGTGGCACAGCCCGCGCGTCCAAATGCTACATGACTAATATATGTCATGCGCGTCCAAATGCTGCATGACTAAAACATGTTATGCGCGTCCAAATGCTGCATGACTAAAATATGTTATGCG